>NC_069445.1:3174739-3239739 GCF_026875155.1 Cherax quadricarinatus | reverse complement strand
AGTGAAGGTGAGAACATCGTTTTCGTTGGAGAGATTCATGTTAAGTTAATGGATTGGATTTTTTTGTCTTAGAGATATGAAGAGGAGGTAGGTGTGTTTTCTTGGGGCAGGGATGTAGGATATTGTTAAATATCTGGCCAACGTTGTGGATGGTAATGGGAGCATTCTCATTATCTGTCTCAGTGTTGGAGGCACTGTGATATGAGATATTTTGGAAAGATGAGGAGCTTTAAACGAATAGTCAATTACTGGCTGGGCAAACACTGTAAGGCCATTGTAGTACCATTTATTGACAGCTGGGACCTCTTCTATGTCAGAAATGACATGTATGTCAGGGATGGTGTTTAATTATCTAGGTCTCGTGTGAGAGCACTGGCCAGTGCAGTGGAGGGAGTTGTTAATTCTTTAAGCTAAAAACAGTCGTATGGGTTTATGTGGGAAAACAATGAAATATGGTTCAGTAAAATTATGCAGGATAAACTATTAAAGAAACAATACTATGCGTTTCAAAGATACCAATAATATGTACAATTAAGTGGAGCTATTGGTGAATATTGGAAAACCAGTGACACTATTTAATAAAAAAAATCAATAGAGACAGTGAAAGATCACAAATTAACAAGAAAAGAAAAAGAGAAGAGAGAGTTTCTAAATATTATACAAATAGTCGAAATGCTAGAAACGAGATGGAAAAATTGAGATTAGTTAAGTGTGGGTAACATTGACGTATTTGCCATAACTGAGACGTGGTTGATATGAAGATTTGAGACATGCTTGTTGAATGTTACATTCAGGGTGTTAAGTTGTTCCATGTTGATGGAAGTAACAGGAAGGGAGGCGGAGTAGCTGTCAGAGAACACTTGAATTGTTGTATTGAAATGAGTATAAAATCTAAAATAACTCATACAGAGTCTAGGTAAAATTTTTAGAGGGGCACGAAAAATTAAAGGTGTTATATACCGTTCCCTAAATTGAGATATGGATCAGAGGAAATTACTTTGGGAAGAAACTGTTAAGGCCACATGGCACAATAACTTAGTAATTCTAGGGGATTTTATTAATGTTAGTCAGATTGATCGAAATTTCTTGACTGGGAATATAGAGCCTAACGACTTAGAGGTAGTTCAGGATTGTGTTTTAAAGCAGTTTCTTACAGATCCTACAAGGAAAAATAACCTGCTTGACTTGGTTCTGGTAAACAAGGAAACCTTTGTTAATAATCTAGAAATTACAGATGAACTTACCGGGAGTGACCATAATTACGTTTAACACTGAATGGAAGGATGATATTAGGGATAATTCAGTAACGGTCCCAGATTTTTGTATAGCAGATTACAATGGGGTTAGAGAACACTTATCATCCGTGTACTGGGGTAATGAAGAGAGATATCAATATAATAGTCTTCTAAACAATAGAAACCCAGCCCAAAGAACATGTATTCAGTATAAAGAAATATAATTGAATAGATATGATCCAAAATGGAAGAATAATATCTCAAACATCTTTTAGTGCAGAAGAAAGGAATTTATACACGTATCAAAAGACGTGAAGGTGATCTTATGAATCAATATTCTCACATTAAGAGGGAGGCTTAAACAGAAATAAGAAATTTAAACGAGACTATGAATTTAAAGTTGCTAGGGATTCGAAAACAAACCCCCAATTTTTTTTTTTAAGGTATATAGACAGTTTATTGACAAAGAGAATGAATTGCTTATTTTTTTACAAATTACTTCCTCTCGGTTTTCACACAAGAAGACACCAACGATGTCACAAAAATTAATCTATTTAGTAGACCTGAAAAAAATAATAAAATGCGACAGTCACTAGAGATATGGTAATCAAACAAGTTGATCAATCATAGCAAAATAAATCCCAGGGCCCTGATGAACTTTTTTCAAGGGTTCTTAAGAGTGAAAATGGAACTTTGCGAACCATTAACTAACATTTGTAATACATATCTTCAAATAGGTTGATGTGGAAGATGGATAATGCAATTCCTATTTTCTTGAAGGAGATAAATCGTTTCCGTCTAATTACCGACCAATAAGCTCGACCTCAATTGCTGCATCTCATGTGTTCCTGTTGTTAGTGATGGTATTGTTGCTGTTAGTGTTGCCGCTACTGTTAGTATTGCCGCTACTGTTAGTGTTGCCGCTGCTGTTAGTGTTGCCGCTACTGTTAGTGTTGCCTCTGCTGTTGGTGTTGCCGCTACTGTTAGTGTTGCCACTACTGTTAGTGTTGCCGCTACTGTTAGTGTTGCCGCTACTGTTAGTGTTGCCGCTACTGTTAGTGTTGCCGCTGCTGTTAGTGTTGCCGCTGCTGTTAGTGTTGCCGCTACTGTTAGTGTTGCCGCTACTGTTAGTGTTGCCGCTACTGTTAGTGTTGCCGCTGCTGTTAGTGTTGGTGCTACTATTAGTGTTGCCGCTACTGTTAGTGTTGCCGCTACTGTTAGTGTTGCCGCTACTGTTAGTGTTGCCGCTACTGTTAGTGTTGCCGCTGCTGTTAGTGTTGGTGCTACTATTAGTGTTGCCGCTACTGTTAGTGTTGCCGCTACTGTTGGTGTTGCCGCTAATGTTAGTGTTGCCGCTGCTGTTAGTGTTGCCGCTACTGTTAGTGTTGCCGCTACTGTTAGTGTTGCCGCTACTGTTAGTGTTGCCGCTGCTGTTAGTGTTGGTGCTACTATTAGTGTTGCCGCTGCTGTTAGTGTTGCCGCTACTGTTAGTGTTGCCACTACTGTTAGTGTTGCCGCTGCTGTTAGTGTTGCCGCTACTATTAGTGTTGCCGCTACTGTTAGTGTTGCCGCTACTGTTGGTGTTGCCGCTACTGTTAGTGTTGCCGCTACTGTTAGTGTTGCCGCTACTGTTAGTGTTGCCGCTGCTGTTAGTGTTGCCGCTACTGTTAGTGTTGCCGCTACTGTTAGTGTTGCCGCTGCTGTTAGTGTTGCCGCTACTGTTAGTGTTGCCGCTACTGTTAGTGTTGCCCCCTGCTGTTAGTGTTGCCGCTACTGTTTTGTGTTGCCGCTGCTGTTAGTGTTGCCGCTACTGTTAGTGTTGCCACTACTGTTAGTGTTGCCGCTACTGTTAGTGTTGCCGCTACTGTTAGTGTTGCCGCTGCTGTTAGTGTTGCCACTACTGTTAGTGTTGCCGCTACTGTTAGTGTTGCCGCTACTGTTAGTGTTGCCGCTACTGTTAGTGTTGCCGCTACTGTTAGTGTTGCCGCTGCTGTTAGTGTTGCCGCTACTGTTAGTGTTGCCGCTGCTGTTAGTGTTGCCGCTGCTGTTAGTGTTGCCACTACTGTTAGTGTTGCCGCTACTGTTAGTGTTGCCGCTGCTGTTAGTGTTGCCGCTACTGTTAGTGTTGCCGCTGCTGTTAGTGTTGCCACTACTGTTAGTGTTGCCGCTGCTGTTAGTGTTGCCGCTACTGTTAGTGTTGCCGCTACTGTTAGTGTTGCCGCTACTGTTAGTGTTGCCGCTGCTGTTAGTGCTACAGGGGTTCTTCTTGTCAAAGATATGGTGCAACTCTGAGTTGCGCTGATAGAAGCCAAAGGTTCGAGCTCCTCAGACTGAAGATTGAAATCTTGATACCTGTGGTAAAATATGCGCATTAACACCTGAGTGCACCAATACCTGAGTGAACCATTAATGATAACGAAGAATCACGTCCAGAATGATAGTGCTGCCAAAATATTATAGCTGATATGATAAAATTTAATTTGGTTAATATTCTACATAGATTTACAAGGGGCCGTTCTTGCCTAACTAATTTAATGCCTTTCTTCAGTAAAGAATTTGAGGCAGTTGATCACGATAAAGAATTCAATATTATTTATTTTGGTTTTAGTAAAGCTGTTGACAGAGTACCACACAAAAGACTCTTAAAGAAAGTAGCAGCTCATGGCACTGGGGAAAAAATGCTGTTATAGATCGAGTCATACATAAATGGGGTGAAATTTGAATCGGGATTAGTAACATGTGACGTTCCACAGGTATCAATTTTAAGCCCATTATTGTTCATAATGTACATTGATGACGTTGACGAGGGAATAACAAGTGGTGTAACCAAGTTCTCTGATAAGACAAAAATGGAGAGGATAAATGATTCAGATGAATATGTCACCGAACTTCAGGATTTAGAGAAGCTCATGTCATGATCTGGAAAGTGGCAGATGCGGTTCAGTGAAGATAAATGCAAAGTCCTGAATCCTAAGCGAAAAGGGCTTAGGAGTTTTAATAATAAGCAGGAACCTGAAACCAATACAGGAATACCTAAGCATACGTAATAAGGCAAACTGATTACTCGCAGTTATATCATGAAATATAAACAACAGGAATTCAGAGGTTATACTACAGCTCTATGCATCATTAATAAGGCGTCGCTTAGATTATGAATCTCAGTTCTGGTCTCCATTCTACAGAATGGATATAAATTCATTAGGAAACGTTAAAAGAAGAATGACAGAATTAATTCATTGTATAAAAAAATCTTCCATACGAAGAGAGATTGAAATCCCTTGACCTACATTTCCTAGTAAGACGTAGAATGAGGGAAGACATGACTGAAGTGTATAAATGGAAGATGGGAATAAATAAGTGTTTATGCACCTGGAAAAGAGAGG
The DNA here is from genome assembly GCF_026875155.1 of Cherax quadricarinatus. Classification (NCBI taxonomy): domain Eukaryota; kingdom Metazoa; phylum Arthropoda; class Malacostraca; order Decapoda; family Parastacidae; genus Cherax; species Cherax quadricarinatus. The sequence continues at coordinate 3,235,121 of NC_069445.1, read as the reverse complement.
AATATAGAAGAGAGTGGGATAGAGGAGAGTGGGAGATTTTGGGAGATGTTAAGTGAGTGTTTAGGGAGTTCCGAACCAAGTGAGAAAGTAATTATGGAAGGGAACCAAAGTACCAAAGTGGGAGAAACGGTAATAGGAAAATTATTAGATAAGATTTGGGTACCAGGGATAAATGATAATAAGGAGCCTTTAATTGAACTTCGTATAGAAAAAAGTTGAGTAATAGGTGATACATATTTTAAGAAAAAAAAAAGAATAAATAAGAATACGAGATATGATATAGGTCGCAATGCCAGTATTCTTAGACTAAGTATTAATGAATAAGTGGGTGACTGGAAGACTTCAGGATGTGCATGTTTATAGAGGGCAACAGATATATCAGATCATTTTATAGTTGTGGTTGCAGAGTAAAGGAGATGACGTACTAGGAGAATGGTATCAGACAGTAAGAGAGAGGTGAAGGTTTATAAACTAAAGGAGGAGGCAGTTAGGGTAAGATATAAACAACTAGCCATTGCAAGATGGGCTAGTGATAGTACAGGTAATGAGGATGAAGAGGTATGGGATAGATTTAAGAGGTATGGGATAGATTTAAGAGGTATGGGATAGATTTAAGAGGTATGGGATAGATTTAAGAGGTATGGGATAGATTTAAGAATGCAGTGTTGCAATGTTCAGCAGGTGTTTGTGGATATAGGAGGGAAGGTGTGGGAGGAAAGAGGAATGACTGGAGGAATGATGAGGTAAAGAAAGAAAGTAGGTTATATTAGGAGAGAGGAGTATATGGAGAAAAAAAAACAGAGTTTAAGTCAGTGGTGAAGGAATTTAAAAGGAGAGCAAATAGAAGAGTGGGTGAGATGCCATCAACAAATTTCTCTTTGAATAAGAAAAGGTTTTGAAGTGAGATTATTAAGTTGAGAAAGCCTAAGGAATGAATGAATTTGAAAGTTAAAAACCGGAGAGGAGAGTTATTAGATGGAGAGTTGGAGGGATCGGGAAGATGGAAGGAATATTTTGAGGAACTGTTAAACGTTTATGAAGATAGGGAAGCTGTGATTTCGTACATTGGCCAGAGAGGTATAATATCTTGTAGGAGTGAGGAAGAGCCAGTTGTGAGTGAGGGGGAAGGTTCGTGAGGCAGTAGGTAGAATGAAAGGAGGTAAACCAGCTGGGATTGATGGGATCAAGACAGAAATGTTAAAAGCTGGTGGGGATATAGTTTTGAAATGGTTCGTCCTTTTGTTTAACAAATTTAAGAGGGTAAGGTACCTAGGGACTGGAAAAGAGCATGCATAGTTTCTTTATATAAAGACAAAGAGGACAAAAGAGAGTGTAAAAATTATAAGAGAATAAGCCTGTTGAGTACACCTGGTAAAGTGAATGGTAATTATTATTGAAAGAATTAAGGGTAAGAAGAAGAGCAGGATCGCAGATGAACAAGGAGGCTTTAGGAAGGGTAGAGGGTGTGCAGACCAAGTGTTTGCAGTGAAGCATATAGGTGAACAGTATTTAGATGAGGGTAAAGAGGATTTTGTTGCATTTATGTATTTGTAAGAGGCATATGATAGGGTGCATAGGGGGGCAATGAGGCAGATGTTGCAGGTGTATGAAACAGGTGGTAGGTTACTGAAAGCAGTTAAGAGTTTCTACGAGGATAGTAAGGTTCAGGTTAGAGTATGTAGGAGAGAGGGAGATTATTTCCCAGTAAAAGTAGGCCTTAGACAGGGATGTATGATGTCACTGTGGTTGTTCAATATATTCAGTATCACAGCAAAGTCTCAATTACTGTGCTATGTAGTGAAGTTTGTGCCTTGATTGTGACACATAGCCAATCTGGTGCCAAGCTCGGAAGAGCAAGTGTCATAAGAAGAACTTCCTGCAACAATCCACAGGACAACGAAGAACATCCTGAAAGCGATCTTTGTGAAGAAGACACTCAAGACCACGATACACACTCTGGCTCAACACCAAAGATGTGTAAGGAAACACAACGCAACGAAAAAACACTTAAACGTGAAAAAACAGCCTAGAGTGACAGCAGCACATCCACCCAGGATGAAGAAAACTTCAGCTAACTCCTAAGCAATGCAGAGAAGTCCGTGTGAGGTAAGTTGTTAGAAGCTGTTGAGAATGCTGGCATTGGTGAACGATAAATAAATATTTTAAATAATGAGTAATGAACAAGACAAGATCAGCTATACAACATGAACTAGACAACAAGGTCGTTTGCTATACATGAACTAGTTGACAAGCTAAGCTATATAAAATGAACTAATCGTCCACATCGTAAATTTTGGGGGAAAATCGAGGCACACGGAATAGATTTTTTTTCCTAAATAGAGGCCTGGTTGACACATAGGCAACAGAGAGCTTGCATTAATGTGGGGGAATCAGAGTGGGGACGTGTCACTAGCGGTGTTCCACAGGGGGTCAGTCTTGGGCCCTTTCCTGTTCTCAATATACATAAACGACACAGATGAAGTAATAAATAGTGACATAAGTAAGTTTGTCGATGACACCAAAATAGGTCATCTGAGTAATTCTGACGAGAGCACTCGTGAGTTACAAGAAGATTTAAATAAACTGATGCAGTGGTAGAAGTGGCAGATGCAGTTTCGTATAGACCAGCGCAAAGTTCTAAGCCATGGAAAAGAAAATAACCACTTTGCTTATAAACTAAATAATATACATCTTATCTAACATTTTCATCCTATGTAACATGATCATGCATGCTTGCTGGAAGTCCAAGCCCAATGTTCACAAAATCTCCTTTACCTTTTCTCTCCAATCTTTCCAAGGCCAACCCCTAACCCTCCTTCCTTCCACTTCAGATTATACGCTCTACTGGTCATTCTATTTCATTCCAACCTCTCTAAGTGTCCGAACCATCTCAACAACCCCTCCTCAGCCCCACATCCTCATAATTTCCAAACTACGAATTCTCTGCATTATATTCCCACCACACATTGCCCTCAGACATGACATCTCCACTGCCTCCAGCCTTCTCCTTGTTGCAACATTCATCACCCATGTTCACACCTATATAAGAGCATTGGAATAACTGTAGCACATTCTTCTTTTTGCTTCCGTAGATAATGTTCTTTACCTCCAAAAACTCCTTAACATTAGTCAATATCTTGCTTCTATACTCGCAATACCTTATATCTTCCAGGTTACTTAACTTTTTATCACCTATTCTAAACTACTAAACAATTTGGGCTGGCCAGCAATCTTGACTTACAGATTTATACAACATATGTAGATATATCTCACTCTGCTAACTTCAAGTAAGACACGATGTATCTAGAAGAATTCTACACTTATACAGTGCTTGAGTACCTCCATGTTTGCATATTCCTCCTGGCAACTTTCTCCCTTTGTTTCGAGTTATGGACAAATAAATAAAAATTAAAACAGTGTACATTAACATTTAATGCAGTTTTGATGGATGTGGAAAAGTTCTTTAACACTTGGACATTAATCTACATAAAATAAAACACTCACAAATACTTTTAAACTGCTAAATAAGCAAGAAAATATCTTACTAAGTAAAAATTCAGAATTCTAATAATCTCTCTTTGTATTTCAAGGTAATTCAATATCTTAATGATATGAATGAGATCTAGTAGTCTCAATTTCTGTAAAGAGAATAAAGATTAACTGCTTATAGGCTTTTTTCTTCATTCTCTTGATCTCAGAGTTATGATAGTTGGTAGTTCTTCTCTGTTACCTTAATATACCTTCATATTTTATGGACGGCATATTCAAGATACTGTCAAACAAGTGGTATGTTTCTAACAAGTGGTATGTTTCTAACAAGTGGTATGTTTCTAACAAGTGGTATGTTTCTAACAAGTGGTATGTTTCTAACATGTGGTATGTTTCTAACAAGTGGTATGTTTCTAACAAGTGGTATGTTTCTAACAAGTGGTATGTTTCTAACAAGTGGTATGTTTCTAACAAGTGGTATGTTTCTAACAAGTGGTATGTTTCTAACAAGTGGTATGTTTCTAACAAGTGGTATGCTTCTAACAAGAGGTATGTTTCTAACAAGTGATATGTTTCTAACAAGTGGTATGTTTCTAACAAGTGGTATGTTTCTAACAAGTGGTATGTTTCTAACAAGTGGTATGTTTCTAACAAGTGGTATGCTTCTAACAAGTGGTATGTTTCTAACAAGTGATATGTTTCTAACAAGTGGTATGTTTCTAACAAGTGGTACGTTTCTAACAAGTGATATGTTTCTAACAAGTGGTATGTTTCTAACAAGTGGTATGTTTCTAACAAGTGGTATGTTTCTAACAAGTGGTATGTTTCTAACAAGTGGTATGTTTCTAACAAGTGGTATGTTTCTAACAAGTGGTATGTTTCTAACAAGTGGCATGTTTCTAACAAGTGGTATGTTCTAACAAGTGGTATGTTTCTAACAAGTGGTATGCTTCTAACAAGTGGTATGTTTCTAACAAGTGATATGTTTCTAACAAGTGGTATGTTTCTAACAAGTGGTACGTTTCTAACAAGTGATATGTTTCTAACAAGTGGTATGTTTGTAACAAGTGGTATGTTTTAACAAGTGGTATGTTTCTAACAAGTGGTATGTTTCTAACAAGTGGTATGTTTCTAACAAGTGGTATGTTTCTAACAAGTGGTATGTTTCTAACAAGTGGTATGTTTCTAACAAGTGGTATGCTTCTAACAAGTGGTATGTTTCTAACAAGTGATATGTTTCTAACAAGTGGTATGTTTCTAACAAGTGGTACGTTTCTAACAAGTGATATGTTTCTAACAAGTGGTATGTTTCTAACAAGTGGTATGTTTCTAACAAGTGGTATGTTTCTAACAAGTGGTATGTTTCTAACAAGTGGTATGTTTCTAACAAGTGGTATGTTTCTAACAAGTGGTATGTTTCTAACAAGTGGTATGTTTCTAACAAGTGGTATGTTTCTAACAAGTGGTATGCTTCTAACAAGTGGTATGTTTCTAACAAGTGATATGTTTCTAACAAGTGGTATGTTTCTAACAAGTGGTACGTTTCTAACAAGTGATATGTTTCTAACAAGTGGTATGTTTCTAACAAGTGGTATGTTTCTAACAAGTGGTATGTTTCTAACAAGTGGTATGTTTCTAACAAGTGGTATGTTTCTAACAAGTGGTACGTTTCTAACAAGTGATATGTTTCTAACAAGTGGTATGTTTCTAACAAGTGGTATGTTTCTAACAAGTGGTATGTTTCTAACAAGTGGTATGTTTCTAACAAGTGGTATGTTTCTAACAAGTGGTATGTTTCTAACAAGTGGTATGTTTCTAACAAGTGGTATGTTTCTAACAAGTGGTATGCTTCTAACAAGTGGTATGTTTCTAACAAGTGGTATGTTTCTAACAAGTGGTATGTTTCTAACAAGTGGTATGTTTCTAACAAGTGGTATGTTTCTAACAAGTGGTATGTTTCTAACAAGTGGTATGTTTCTAACAAGTGGTATGTTTCTAACAAGTGGTATGTTTCTAACAAGTGGTATGTTTCTAACAAGTGGTATGTTTCTAACAAGTGGTATGCTTCTAACAAGTGGTATGTTTCTAACAAGTGATATGTTTCTAACAAGTGGTATGTTTCTAACAAGTGGTACGTTTCTAACAAGTGATATGTTTCTAACATGTGGTATGTTTCTAACAAGTGGTATGTTTCTAACAAGTGGTATGTTTCTAACAAGTGGTATGTTTCTAACAAGTGGTATATTTCTAACAAGTGGCATGTTTCTAACAAGTGGTATGTTTCTAACAAGTGGTATGTTTCTAACAAGTGGTATATTTCTAACATTCTGTTATATTTGGTACTCGTGGATACACATAGTCTGCCACTTATTATAAGTGGTGTTTATAACTACCCCAAGGTCCTCTTCTTCTCTTATTTACATTAGACCAGTGCCAAGAATCTTGCTTGTAAATATGAGATGATTATTACAAAAATACATTACTTTGCCTCCTATAAGAATAACCATCACATATCCTACCAAAACGAGAACCTGTTCTGGTGGCCTGGTGGCTAACGCTCTCGCTTCACACGGCGAGGGCTTGGGTTCGATTCCCAGCCAGAGTAGAAACATTGGGCGTTTCTTTCCACCTGTTGTCTATGTTCCCCATCAGTAAAATAGGTACCTGGGTGTTAGTCGACTGGTGTGGGTCTCATCCTGGGACACTGACCTAATTTGCCCGACATGCGGAGCATAACAAGGGACTTATTATATAGTAGTATGTCATTGTTGTCAGCTAGGACTGTATACCTTGTACATGTACTTGTAGTAAATAAAGATATTATTATATTATTATTAGATTATTATCACTCTAACAGTAACAATCCATTATGAATGTAGCATTTTCCTTAAATTTAGTATCATATACAACAATCACCAGCTTAGATATTCGTCATATTTCGAGATTATTTTTGTATATTGTTAAAAGAATTTGACCAAAAGCCGATCCCTGCGATTTATTTGGTAATCCCGAATTCCAGATACTGAATTTTTTATGATTACTCTATCAGTTAAGAAATAATTATGAAAAATAGACCGATGTCAAGCGCTGTGATCAGAGGCTCTCCCGCATCACTAGCTGCTGTCTGCTAGTGGCGTAGATAATGTAAAGTCAGCTTCATTGTAGTCTGCTAGTGGCGTATAACGTATAAACTAAAGTCAGTCTCGTCGCAGTCTGCTAGTAGCGAATATGTAAATTAACGTCACTTACATTATATGTATGTCATTATCATATATATATATATATATATATATAATATATATATATATATATATATATATATATATTATATATATATATATATATATATATATATAGTTGCTTATCTTTATTTTTTTATATGGAAAATGTAGGGTAAATGTAAATTGTTGATAGAGAGAGAGAGAGAGAGAGAGAGAGAGAGAGAGAGAGAGAGAGATTGAGAATTAGAGTACTTTCATAATACGAATACCATACAATTATTTAACTTACCCTGATAATCTTTATCTTATCATAACTTAGTCAGCAACTGGTCAATAATAACATAATTTCCCTTGCATGCCTAGTAGCCAATCTTCAGCTGAAACAATGAATTAACATTGTATACAGTAATAAACAACTAATCTACCAATCATCGCCCATGTTACAACACTACCTGGCCAAATATATTCATTTATCAGCTGATTTTGTTTACTACGTCGAGGAGTTACCACTTCTCTCCATCGGCCAGAATTTGTCTCAACTTCGGTGTTGCTATGTGAACAGTGTAAATACAGGAAAAACAGAAGTGTCTTAATTAGGTTTCATTGTTCAACTGCTACACTACGCCCGCCCCCTGTTTAAAATGGTAACAATTAGAAATAGTTGGTAACAATAGCCTCGTGAGTCACGCTCACGTACGTGATATCAACAGTCACATGAGTCACGCTCACGTGGGAAGCATCATTGACCAATCACAGGCAAGCCCGCCAAAGCTGAAGCAACGAGGTTCACTTGTGGTAAGCATTGTCTGACTTGCCTAGCAGCTGGTTGAGTATGGTGTACTCTCTCTGGCTTCTGCTTTGCCATCTTGTCACTGTATTGTACACTTGCTATTTACCCTCTGTACATAGTGTACATAAGTGTACACAGTTGTATGTATATCTAGCCAGTTATATCTAGTGAGGGAAATGAAACTTATACTACTGCTAAGTTTGCTTCCTCCACTTTGAAACCTGTTATGGCCAGGTCACGTGCATACTGCTGGCACCAATAGTTATGTGAGTCAAGTGCACGTTGATGGCATCAGCAGCCATGCGAGTCAAATGCACGTTGCTGGCACCAACAGCGGTACTAGCGGTTTGCACACACACAGGAAGGATGGATATATGATTTATGCTCGGGTCATATCAGTCTGCCAAGGAGTGAAAGGGGAGAGCAGCTGGGTGCAGATGGAGAGGGTGATAGGTCAAATGCGGAGGCACAACCATGCTACCAAGAGACTCTGGAAAAAACAAGGGAGAAAATAACCACGTACAGATAGGAACCAGAGTTACAGAGGGAGAGGCAATGGGAGGAGGAAAGGGCAAAATCAGTGTTTATCCACGGGCTTCAGGAGAAAGAGGAAAGGATACACACTGAAAGACGACAGGCAGAAAGAAAGGAGATTGAGAACATCATCACGGAAATAGGTGAAGAAGACATGGACGAGATTGTAAATTTTCAGAGAATAGAGGGGGGGGGTACTTGAAGGGAAGAAAACGACTGATCAAGCTGATTCTCAGGACAGAAACAGTGCGAAACAGGATCCGCCAAGAGAAACCACGGTTGAAATGGTCGGGAGGGTACAAGAGGGTGTTCCTAGACAGAGACAGAACACAAACAGAATGACAGCAGCTGAGGGAGAGGACAAAAAAGCAAAAGGAGCTAGGAAAGGAGACAAGGATGGAACCAGCAGAGGTCAATCAGAGCAGGACAGAGCAGCAAGGGCAAGCACACAGAACTATACTCAGAACCCCAAAACCTATCACACCATCCCAACACAAACTACAATCCATACTCACAGCTTCCACCCAACACCCAGCTATAGAATCCCAAAGTATGCTACCAGGTCTCCCACCCTCACAGGCCCCCCAAACCACAGTGTTGGAAAGGAAACTGAAGGTATGGTACACAAACGCTAATAGAATAATAAATAAGTGGAAGGAGTGGCACAAAAGAGTCAAAGAGGCTTCACCAGACATCATAGCTCACACAGAAACCAAGCTTACATGTATGATAACAGATGCCATCTTTCCAACAGGATACTAGTTCCTGAGGAAAGACAGAGAGGACAGGGGGGTGGAGGAGTGGCACTGCTGATCAAAAACTGATGGAATTTTGATGAGCTGGAGAGAGGAGACAGCGGAGAAACAAGCGATTACATAGCGGGAATGCTTCACTCTGGAGGTCCCAGGGTGGTAATTGCAGTGATGTATAACCCACCACAGAACAGGAGGCCAAGGCAAGAGTATAACGAGAGCAATAGAGCGATGGTTGACTCACTGGCTGCAATGGCCAGGAGAGCTCATGAATGTAGGGCAAAGCTCCTGATCACGGGTGACTTAACCACAAGGAGATTGATTGGGAAAACTTGAAGCCACATGGGGGCCAAGATACATGGAGGGCTAAGATAATGGAGGTGGTACTGGAAAACTTCATGTACCAACACGTAAGGGACACTACAAGAGAGAGAGGAGAGGATGAACCAGCAAGACTGGGCCTAGTATTCACTTTGAGTAGTGCAGATATTGAGGACATCACATATGAAAGACCCCTAGGGGCCAGCGATCATGTGGTTTTAAGCTTCAAATACACAGTAGAGCTACAAGTGGAGGGAACAGCAGGAAGGCCAGGACGAATGAAGCCAAACTACGAGAAAGGGGACTACATGGGAATGAGGAGCCTTCCTGAACGAGGTTCAATGGGACAGAGAACTGGCAGGGAAGCCAGTTAATGAGATGTAATATGTAGCAACAATGCGCAAGGAGGCTGAGGAGAGGTTTGTATCCAAGGGTAACAGGAATAATGAAAAAACCAGGATGAGCCCATGGTTCACCCAAATGTGCAGGGAGGCAAAAACCAAGTATGCTAAGGAATGAAAGAAATATAGAAGGCAAAGGACCCAGGAGAATAAGGAGAGCAGTCGTAGAGCCAGAAATGAATATGCACAGATAAGAAGGGAGGCCCAACGACAATATGAAAACGACATAGCAGCGAAAGCCAAATCTGACCCGAAGCTTTTATACAGCCACATCAGGAGGAAAACAACAGTCAAGGACCAGGTAATCAGGCTAAGAAAGGAAGGAGGAGAGACAACAAGAAATGACAGTGAAGTATGTGAGTAACTCAACAAGAGATTCAAAGAAGTGTTCACAGAGGAGACAGAAAGGGTTCCAGAAAGACGGAGAGGTGGGGCACACCACCAAGTGCTGGACACAGTACACACAACAGAGGAAAAAGTTAAGAGGCTTCTTAGTGAGCTAGATACCTAAAAGGCAATGGGGCTGGATAACATCTCTCCATGGGTCCTGAGAGAGGGAGCAGAGGTGCTATGTGTACCCATAACAACAATATTCAATACATCTATCGAAACAGGGAGATTGCCTAAGGCATGAAAGACAGCAAATTTAGTCCCAATCTTTTAAAAAAAAATAGAGACATGAAGCACTAAACTACAGACCAGTGTCACTGACATGTATAGTATGCAAAGTCATGTAGAAGATTATCAGGAGAAGAGTGGTGGAACACCTAGAAAGGAATGATCTCATCAACAGCAGCCAACATGGTTTCAGGGACGGGAAATCCTGTGTCACAAACCTACTGGAGTTCTATAACATGGTGACACCAGTAAGACAAGAAAGAGAGGGGTGGGTGGATTGCATTTTCTTGGACTGCAAGAAGACGTTTGACACAGTTCCACACAAGAGGTTAGCGCAAAAACTGGAGGACCAAGCAGGGATAACAGGGAAGGCACTACAATGGATCAGGGAATACTTGACAGGAAGACAGCAGCGAGTTATGGTACGTGGCGAGGTGTCAGAGTGTTTGCAGATGACGTGAAGTTGATGAGAAGAATTTATTCGATCGAAGACCAGGCAGAACTACGAAAGGATCTGGACAGGCTGCAGACCTGGTCCAGCAATTGGCTCCTGGAGTTCAACCCCACCAAGTGCAAAGTCATGAAGATTGGGGAAGGCCAAAGAAGACTGCAGACGGAGTACAGTCTAGGGGGCCAGAGACTACAAACCTCGCTCAAGGAAAAAGGTCTTGGGGTGAGTATAACACCAGGCACATCTCCTGCAGCTCACATCAACCAAATAACTGCTGCAGCATATGGGCGCCTAGCAAACCTCAGAACAGCATTCCGACATCTTAAAATAAGGAATCGTTCAGGACCCTCTACACCGTATACGTTAGACCCACATTGGAGTATGCAGCACCAATTTGGAACCCACACCTAGCCAAGCACGTAAAGAAACTAGAGAAAGTGCAAAGGTTTGCAGCAAGACTAGTCCCAGAGCTAAGAGGTATGTCCTTCGAGGAGAGGTTTAGGGAAATCACCCTGACGACACTGGAGGACAGGAGAGATAGGGGGGACATGATAACGACATACAAAATACTGAGAGGAATTGACAAGGTGGACAAAGACAGGATGTTCCAGAGATGGGACACAGCAACAAGGGGACACAGTTGGAAATTGAAGACACAGATGAATCACAGGGATGTTAGGAAGTATTTCTTCAGCCACAGAGTAGTCAGGAAGTGGAATAGTTTGGGAAGCGATGTAGTGGAGGCAGAATCCATACATAGCTTTAAGCAGTGGTATGATAAAGCTCACGGTTCAGGGAGAGTGACCTAGTAGCGACTAGTGAAGAGGCGGGGCCAGGAGCTTAGACTCGACCCCTGTAACCTCAACTAGGTGAGTACACACACACACACACACACACACACACACACACACACACATGAGTCAAAGGGATGTTAGGAAGTATTTCTTCAGTCATAGGGTCGTCAGGAAGTGGAATAGTCTAGAAAGTGAAGTAGTGGAGGCAGAAACCATACTTAGCTTTAAGGCGAGGTATGATAAAGCTCATGGAGCAGGGAGAGAGAGGACCTAGTAACGATCAGTGACGAGGCGGGGTCAGGAGCTGAGTCTCGATCGCTGCAACCACAATTAGGTGAATACACACACACACACACACACACACACACACACACACACACACTCACTCACACACACACACACACACACACACACACACACACACACACACACACACACACACACACACACACACACACACACACACACACACACACAGCAGGTACCTGGAGAGGGCGTGGTCTTCACAACAAGCACCACTGTACATTATTCTCTCCCACAGAGACATTGAAGGCCGGTTTCTGCACCGTGTGTCTCCGCTCTTATCTTAATTACCCACCTCAGGGTGATACTGGCAGGTACGGAGACACGGCTGGCCCGTGTGGGCCACCACAGCCACACCCACCTGCTTCGAAATGTCTGTGAGCCTGGTTTCTGTGGGGCCGCCACACTCACACCCACCTGTCTTGATATGAATGTGAGAGAGGCTGGACAATGTTGGCCACCACAGTCACACCCACGTATCTAGAAATGACTATGAGGTTGGCTTATGTGGGCCACCACTCCCACGTGCCTTGAGGCAGGTGTGAGGCTGGCCAGTGTTGGCCACACCGGCCACATTCATCTACCTAGATATGGTTGTGAGGCTGGCTTGTGAGGACCACCACGGTAACACCTACCTGCCTCACGAAATCGTAATGACATGATTGCAAACAAATCATACCACGAGTGGGGTTTGAACCCGCGGTCAGAGAGTCGCAAAACTCCACACCGTCGAGTTAGCCACTGGACCAGCTAGCCAAGGCTTGAACATTTTCAGAGTCATAATAGCATGAGGTCAGCTAAACCAAGAATGTGTGATTACATATGAGGGTAACACGGCTGGCTGTCGTTCCAACAATGTAACTATTATACAGAATAAAGAAGCCACATACAGTTTAGGTGTATTAAATTTTGTATATCACTGAACTAAATATATTAAACAATATATACATATGCTCTGCTGTTGGTCCTCGAAGGGAACAATGGTTAATTTGCTAAGTGGTATTCTCTTATATTTACTGTCTCTAATCCTTGGGTGGCGCATGCTTCTCTCTCTCTCTCTCTCTCTCTCTCTCTCTCTCTCTCTCTCTCTCTCTCCGAGATCTATCTCCAGGACTTGCTCATGTCTGCGAATATTTATAGTTGAGTTTTTTCGGTCTCCTCACTGTGTGGAGAGAAAACTTTGCCTGTTTTGTCAAGTCACGACGATAATTAATGCAGAGGGATGCTTCAGCAGGGTATGAGTGATGATTTTGGTCAACAGAGTGACGACAGTGAAGGATAACTGAGGTCACTCCACTACTGCCTTTGACGTGGTCCGTGAAAAGAGTTACTCGCTATCCAGTAAAATTCTCCACTACTGCCTTTGACGTGGTCCGTGAAAAGAGGTACTCGCTATCCAGTAAGATTCTCCACTACTGCCTTTGACGTGGTCCGTGAAAAGAGGTACTCGCTATCCAGTAAGATTCTCTACTACTGCCTTTGACGTGGTCCGTGAAAAGAGTTATTCGTTATCCAGTATGATCCTCCACTACTGCCTTTGACGTGGTCCGTGAAAAGAGGTACTCGCTATCCAGTAAGATCCTCCACTACTGCCTTTGACGTGGTCCGTGAAAAGAGGTACTCGCTATCCAGTAAGATTCTCCACTACTGCCTTTGACGTGGTCCGTGAAAAGATTTACTCGCTCTCCAGTATGATTACCAACTTTCACTCTAGGGTTACTTTGCATAAATTTCCTGCTGTTTCATGGAATAATATTTTCCTGAGAGTACAGAGCGCTTCGAAGCTTCCTGGAGACCATACAGCAATGCAGCAGTTACCAGCAACATATTGAAGATTCGACAATTTAGCACAATACTGAATTATGTAGAATAAAGAGCAAGAAGCTTAGAAAGAAGTGGGCAGATGGTGGTTAGATTGAGGACATTAGCAACACCATTGATGAGCTTGCGAATTAAATGCTTCATGATGCTCTATATTCATGACATAAGTTGGCACGAAAGATTAAGTGTGTGTGTTCTCAGTGGAAGCTTTTAATAATTATGGAGTTCATGGAGGAAGGAAGTGATTAAATGTAATTGGTTTGCTTTTAAAATGTAATATGAATTACTACACACTGCGTAAGGTGACTGAATTACATAACAGACAACAGAAGTTACGTAACTCGGTGGATGGCAAAGCCTATGTGGATCTCTATTATAATTTCAACAGCGACAGAATTTTGTTCCTATGAGACGTTTATTTACATGATATGGATGATGCGAGTCAAAGGGGCGGGAAGGAGGTGCTTAGAGAGTAGCAGTTAGTCACTCAGTTTCCCTGAGGAAACACACATCTCAGGTTAACAAACCTAACAGAAACTCCGCTAACTAATTCAGACGGACTAAATCACGTGAATTGTTTAAAACGAAAACTTACCTACAGTTAACTTGGTTTTAGATTACTGCTAACTAGAAAACCTGTCTTTTTTACATTGTTTGATTGCTATCTATACTATCTAGGATAGGAATCTTATATTTATCTACATATGTCACTTCACTGACCATAATATTAGACTGTCTTGGTCGTAGCCATTAAATCTCATCAAAAAAAATTATTTGATGGCCTACTTTAGTGTTATTGGAAAACTGGATTATGACACCATTTTTTCCTGATCTATGTCGTTCATGTACACTGCGAACAACGAAGGACCCAATACTGACCCCTGTGCAACTCCATTTTTAACATTTCCCTACACTAATTACTCCTCGATCCAGGAGAAAGTTTTCCTTCGTATTCCATATGCTTCTACTTTATTCGACTGTCTCCTGGTTGCATTATTATACTCATTATCATAATTTTCCTCTTCGATTTCCTTTTTTTAATGCGGTACAAATAATGTGCTTTACATGTAATAAAACACTGGCAGGAGTAATAGAATGCCACCAGTTATGCAATCCAATTTGGGCAAACTAATCCTAATTCTTAAATGTTACTTAATATATACAGAGTCAATGAACTTCAGTTTTATGGAGTGACTGAACACAGACGGTGAAGATACCCCACGTTACTTAGTTATAACAAAAATATAATGGGACAGAATCGGATTAAAGCTGGTGTTGCTTGATATAGAGTATTGCTGTTTCAGTTATGTTAGGTAGATGAGGTGCTATTGAAGAATAATTATGAACCGACTGGCAGATAATGGGTCTTTTGATGCTTCAAGCAGGAAATTCCAGATCATAGAGCATTTAATGTGTATTAAGATTTTACACAAGCTCTTCAAGAAATTAGAGAAAGTGTAGAAGTTTGCAACAAGACTAGTCTCGGAACTAAGGCGTATGTCCTACGAGGAAAGGTTAAGGGAAATCTACCTGACGACACTGGAGGACAGGAGAGATGAGAGGAGGACATGATAACGGCACATAAAATACTGAGAGGAATTGACAGGGTGGAAAGGGACAGGATGTTTCAGAGATCTGACACAGCAACAAGGGGACACAACCGGAGGTTGGTAACTCAGATGAGTCACAGGGATGTTCGGAAGTATTTCCTCAGCCATAGGATTGTCTGGAAGTAGAATAATCTGGAAAGTGATGTAGTGGAGGCAAGATGCATACATTGCTTTAAGAAGAGGTACGATAAAGTTCATGGAGCAGGGAGAGAGAGAGTGGACCTAGTAGCGACCAGCGACGAGACAGAGCGAAGAGCTGTGACTCGATCCCTGCAACCACAAATAGGTAAGAACAGATTCAGTCGGACAAAGGAGAAGTCAAAGGATTTTGTCTTGCGTGTTCTGTTTCAGTTAAGAACATAAGAACACAAGAAAGAAAGAGCACAGCAACAGGCCTAGTGACCCATGCGGAGCAGGTCTATGTCCCCCTTGGATGAGCCCAATGACCCACTCAGTCTGGTCACCTCCACTCAAGAAAGGAGCACGGCACAAGACCCAGCAGCACAAGCTAGTCAGGTCCAACTCACACCCACCCACACCCACTCATGTATTTATCTAACCTATTTTTAAAACTACACGTTTTAGCCTCTATAACTGTACTCGGGAGTTTGTTCCACTCATCCACAACTCTATTACCAAACCAGTGCTTTCCTATATCCTTCCTGAATCTGAATTTTTCCAACTTGAAACCATTGCTGCGAGTCCTGTCTTGGCTGGAAATTTTCAGCTCGCTATTTACATCCCCTTTATTTATTCCTGTTTTCCATTAATACACCTCGATCATATCTCCCCTAATTCTACACCTTTCTAGAGAGTGCAGATTCAGGGCCCTCAGTCTATTCTCATAAGGAAGATTTCTGATACATGGGATCATCTTTGTCATCCTCCTCTGTACGTTTTCCAGAGCATTTATATCCATTCTGTAATACGGTGACCAGAACTGAGCAGCATAGTCTAAATGAGGCCTAACCAAGGATATATAGAGTTGAAGAACAACCTGAGGACTTCTATTATTTATACTTCTAGATATGAAGCCAAGAATTCTGTTAGCTTTATTGCGAACACTTATGCACTGTTGTCTTGGTTTTAGATTACTGCTAACCAGAACTCCTAAATCCCTTTTGCAATCAGTAATATTAAGATCTACATTATTTAGTTTATATGTGGCATGGTTATTTTCCTGTTCAACATTTAGAACTTTGCATTTGTCTATATTAAACTGCATCTGCCACTTCTCCGACTATTGCATCAGTCTATTCAAATCATCCTGGAGTGCTCTAGTGTCCTCATTAGAATGTATTGGACGGCCTATTTTGGTGTCATCAGCAAATTTGCATATGTCGCTATTTATTCCCTCACCTATGTCGTTTATGTAAATTGTGAACAACAACGGACCCAACACTGACCCCTGAGGAACACCGCTTTTGACGTGCCCCCATTCTGATTTCTCCCCATTTATGCAAACTCTCTGCTGTCTATTTGTCAACCATGCCTCTACCCAGGAAAAAATTTCTCTTCATATTCCGTGTGCCCTAAGTTTCCTCAATAGCCTCTGATGTGGGACTCTATCGAAAGCCTTACTGAAGACCATATACACAATATCATATTCATTACCATGATCTACCTCCTCAAACATCTTAGTGATAAAAATGCTAGTAAATTCGTAAGACAGGAACGCCCCTTTGTAAAACAGTGTTGAGATTCATTAATCAATCTGTGCCTATCAAGATGGCTACGAATTGATGCGGCAATTATTGATTCCATAAATTTTCCCACTATGGGGGTAAGGCTTATTGGTCTATAGTTCGAAGCTAAGAACCTGTTACCTGCCTTGTAAATAGGTATTACATTTGTCATTTTCCACTTATCAGGCATAAATGTTAAAAAGATTAGCCAAAGGTATGCTAAGTTCCTCTTTACATTCCTTTAGCACCCTTGCGAACAGTTCATCAGGGCCTGGAGATTTGTTAGGTTTTAGTTTCTCTATTTGTCTGAGGACCATGTCACTAGTTACTGCAATCGTGCATAGTTTATTATAATCCTGTTCTGCATAATCTATTATTTCAGGAATATCGCTAGTATTTTCCTGGGTGAAAACTGAGAGGAAGTAGGCATTTAGAATTTCACACATATCCCTATCACTCTCAGTGATCTGACCAGAGTTACTCTTAAGTGGACCAATCTTGTACATAATCTTACTTCTGTATACCTGAAAGAACCCTTTTGGGTTAGTCTTTGAATCCCATGCGACCTTAGCCTCATAATCCCTTTTTGCTTTTCTTATTCCTTTCTTTATTTCTCTCTTTAATTGAATATATTGATTTCTTAACTGCCCATCCCCTCTTTTGATACGCCTATACATGCCTCTCTTTTGACCAATGAGATGTTTTAATCTATTGTTCATCCATTTGGGATCATTTTTGTTAGATCAAATTTCCCTACTCTGAACAAAAGTTGTCTGGGCAGCTAGAACTATGCTCTGAAAAATGTCATACTGGCAACCAAGATCACCTACCTGACCCATAGTCAAGACATCCCAATTTAGCCCACCGAGGTAATTTTTCAGTCCCATGAAGTCGGCCAAGCGAAAACCTGGGACAGAGATTTGATTGCAGTTATCTGGGTAATTCCATGATGTATTGAAACTAAGTGATTTGTGATCACTTTCCCCAAGCTCATCATTAACCTCAAGATTATTAATTAGTGACTCTTTGTTGGCAAGAACCAAGAAGTTTGTTTCCTCTAGTTGGTTCTGTCACAAACTGTTCTAAAAAGCAATCCTGAACCGTATCAAGAAAGTCACTAGACTCAAGATTTCCTGTCATATTGTTCCAGTCAATTTGTCTAAAGTTTAAATCTCCCATTATCACAACATTTTCATATCTAGATGCCTAGATGCCTAGGGGCCTATAAATCACACCCAAAATTAATTTGTCACGACCCTCGAGAAACTGTAGCCAAACAGATTCTGTGTTCGATGTTTCTAATCTTATATCACGTTTACAACAACAATTTAAATTTTCTCTGACTTACATCGCCACTCCACCACCCTTCCTGTTGACCCTATCAGTGTGGAATAGTTTATAACCCTGTATGTTGCATTTGGAAAGCATTTCTCTATCTTTCAGGTTAAACCAGGTCTCTGTTATACCAATAATATCTATATTACCTACTCTTACAAGTAATCTTAGCTCATCTATCTTATTTCTTAGACTCCTACTATTTGTATAGTAAACCTTAAGGTTTACTATACAAATAGTAAGAGTCTAAGAAATAAGATAGATGAGCTACGATTACTTGTAAGAGCAGGTAATATAGATATTATTGGTATAACAGAGACCGGGTTCACAGGAGCTGCTGGATAAATACAGGTCAGCCATAGAAGTAGTCAGGTCTAATGGAGGGATCCCAGTCATATGTAGCAACTTCCCTAGAAAGGGAGTGGGCAATGAATGGATGTCTAGGGCAATTGGTATAAATTGCTGGCTAAACAGGTACTGCAAGGAACTTGCAATCCCATTCATTGATAACTGGGACCTATTCTTTGACAAACATGATATGTATGCAAGGGATGGGGTTCATCTCTCTGAGGATAGAGTGGTTACATTAGCCAATTCGATTGAGAGGGTAATTGATGACTTGTCTAGGAATTTAAACTGCCAGATTATAGAGGTATGGGTGTTTGTGGGAAACAATCAGGCTGCAGTATTCGAGTTAAAAACAGCAGTTATTACCGGGATACCTCAGGGATATGTTTAAAAGACAATATTCAACATGAAGTTGCTTGTAATGGCAAATCAATTGATCAACAAAGAGAGATAGTAGAGGGCAACGAGTGACTAGCTCCCTTAAGCACATTCGAGTTTGCCTCTTCTGAATGCTCTCAATATTTAATGGTTGACTCTTATTACGGCCAGCATAGTGCCCATTAAGTTTAGTTTCGTGTGTGTGAAAATTTTTCAGCGCACATTTTTTTTGTAAAACTGGATGTTTGGTAAACGAGCAAAAACTAGAGATAGCCTCTCCTTACCAACTTCAAATTTCCAGATCTTGTGTGGAGAAAATTCTCCAGTAAAGGGGGTATCTCTCAGCCTTCTCAGCCCCCCTCAGACCTCTGAGGGACTCAGCCCTCCCAGTAGGGTCTAGTGGACTCTTCCTTCCTGGTAAACAAATTGATCAAACCCACATGTTCGTACCATAGCGTCACAAGACATGTTTTCCTCTCCTTGCTAGTTCTTGTTGCAACTACACAGTGAAAGTTAAACGAGAGTAATTACTCTTTTGTCCCTTAGCAGGAAAGTTAAGGGAATCCGTGCACCCACATTATCTGTAAGTTGGAACTATTAAGAATTCTAGTCTATAGCTAGATAACAAGAAATTTTCTTCTTGTACAGAATACTGCTGCGTAGAGTATGTAGAGTTCTTGCATTGCATAGAGTTGTCTCTTCTTCAGCAACTTCACTACTGATCACCACTTGTTGACATCACCAACATCACTACTGATCATTTCTTGACATCACCAACTTCACTACTGATCACCACTTGTTGACATCACCAACTTCACTACTGATCACCACTTGCTGACATCACCAACTTCACTACTGATCACTTGTTGACATCACCAACTTTTCTATTGATCACCTCTTGCTGACATCACCAACTTCGCTACTGATCACTTGTTAACTTCAACAACTTCACTACTGATAACCACTTGTTGACATCACCAACATCACTACTGATCATTTCTTGACATCACCAACATCACTACTGATCACTTGTTGACATCATTAACTTCACTACTGATCACCGTTTGTTAACTTCAACAACTTCACTACTGATCACTTATTGACACCAACATCACTACTGATCACCTGTTGACATCATTAACTTCACTTCTGATCACCACTTGTTGAGAAATAAAGCAGAGTTTAGCATATCCTTTGTGGGGACGAGGAGGAGTCGGGCGACGAGGCGGATAAAATGCTTTTGAGTTTAGGCTGTAGAGGAGCAAATTTTGTTGAATTTTGTGCAGTTACAAGAGAATGCATCGTCTGATCGTCATGAAACTTTGTTCTGATGAGTTTTCTTCAGAAAAATCTCTGCCTTCACTTTCACTTTTTTTCAAATAAGAGAAAATCTCTTCAGATCAGAAATATATCAATGTATTCAACTTTTTAGAATTATTCTAGCCAAGTCTACACAATGAACTTCATGATCTCAGAACATTTGTGACCTTCAACACCAAGATACAATATTGTTATGTATAAAAAGATTAAATATAAATCACTTATTTGCTTAATAATTTATTTAGTTAATTACATAAAAACTGTTCACTCATAATTAAGGAAAAGTTTGAGTTCATTTTGGCCAGTTTTAGTCGTCAGTAATCTTTTTGATGGATGAAATTGGGAAAATTGAAATAGTGTTTTTTAAGTGATAATTTCGGCGTTCCATCAATCCTGATAACATGATAGTGCAACTTATAAGTTTATAAGTGACTTCTAACTTAACGTGCTCGTCCATTATAGGATATATTTCTCTCTGACTAACTTAACGTGCTCGTCCATTACAGGATATATTTCTCTCTGACTAACTTAACGTGCTCGTCCATTATAGGATATATTTCTCTCTGACTAACTTAACGTACTCGTCCATTATAGGATATATTTCTCTCTGACTAACTTAACGTGCTCGTCCATTATAGGATATATTTCTCTCTGACAAAACAAGAGAGAATTCCACTTCAGTTTATCTTCAAAAATGGCGTTTCTAAGTGGAAAATGTTAAAAAGATTAATATAACATGGAGGAAAGTAGTTAGGTATTGGTAATTTGTGGGTAGCTAATTCAGACCTGAGTTACTACACCTGCCAAAACACTCACTTATTGCTTCTAACTCTCTAAATGTGTAATAACATTTTTAAGTTTCCACTTGTTGACATCACCAACTTCTCTACTGATCACCACTTGTTGACATCACCAACTTCTCTACTGATCACCACTTGTTGACATCACCAACTTCTCTACTGATCACCACTTGTTGACATCACCAACTTCAATACTGATCACCACTTGTTGACGTCACCAACTTCACTACTGATCACCACTTGTTGACATCACCAACTTCACTACTGATCACCACTTGTTGACATCACCAACTTCACTACTGATCACCACTTGTTGACATCACCAACTTCACTACTGATCACCACTTGTTGACATCACCAACTTCTCTACTGATCACCATTTGTTGACATCACCAACTTCACTACTGATCACCACTTGTTGACATCACCAACTTCACTACTGATCACCACTTGTTGACGTCACCAACTTCACTACTGATCACCACTTGTTGACGTCACCAACTTCACTACTGATCACTTGTTGACATCACCAACTTCTCTACTCATCACTTGTTGACATCACCAACTTCAATACTGATCACTTGTTGACATCACCAACTTCTCTACTCATCACCACTTGTTGACATCACCAACTTCACTACTGATCACTTGTTGACATCACCAACTTCTCTACTCATCACCACTTGTTGACATCACCAACTTCACTACTGATCACTTGTTGACATCACCAACTTCACTTCACTTCTTATGACCAGAGTCTTTGGTATGATGGGTAAGGAAGAAGGATGGGTAAGGATAGAAATGTTGGAAAAGGTTGGTAGGGGGGAGTGAGGTAGGATATAAAAAAGTTGGAGGGGGGAGGGAGGTAGGATATAAAAGGGTGGGAGGGGGAGTGATGTAGGATATAAAAGAGTGGGAGGGGGGAGTGAGGTAGGATATAAAAGGGTGGGAGGGGGGAGTGATGTAGGATGTAAAAGGGTGGGAGGGGGAGTGAGGTAGGATATAAAATGGTGGGAGGGGAGTGAGGTAGGATATAAAGGGGGGGGGGAGTGGGGTAGGAAAAAAGGTGGAGGGGGGGTGGTGGTTTTTGGGTGAGGGGTGGGTGGGTTGGGGGAAATTAAGGGTAAGGGGGGGGGGGGAGGTGATTAAAGGGGGAGGGGAGAGGTAATATAAAAAGGGGGGGGGGGGAGGGGAGGAATATAAAGGGGGGGGGGAGGGGGAGGAGTGGGGATAAAAGGGGTTGGGGGGAGTGAGGAGGATATAAAGGGTGGGAGGGGATGGGGTAGGATATAAAGGGGGGGATGGGAGTGAGGTAGGATATAAAGGGGGGAGGGGGAGTAGGTGGGATATAAGGGGGAAAGGGGGATGAGGTAGGTTAAAAGGGTGGGGGGGGGAGTGAGGTAGATATAAAGGGTGGGAGGGGGATGGGGTAGGTTAAAAGGGTGGAGGGGAGTGGGTTAATATAAAGGGGGGGGGGGGAGTGGTAGGTTAAAGGGTGGGGGGGGGAGTAAAGTAGGATTTTAAAGGGGGGGGAGGGGAAAGGGGGTTTGGATAAAAAAGGGGGAGGGGGAGTGAGGTGGATTAAAGGGGGGAGGGGATGAGGTAGGTATAAAGGGGTGGGGGGGAGTGGGTAGGATATAAAAGGGTGGGGTGGGTGGGGTAGGATAAAAAAGGGGGGGAGGGGGAGTGGGGTGGGTAAAAAGTGGGGGGGGGGGGAGGGTAGGATAAAAAAGGGGTGGGAGGGGAGTGGGTAGGTTTAAAAAAGGGGGGGGAGGGGGATAGGTGGGATTAAAGGGGGGGAGGTAGTGAGGTGATTTTAAGGGTGGGGGGGGGAGTGGGTGGGATTATAAGGGTGGGGGGAGTGGGGTAGGATTTAAAGGGGGGGGGGGGGAAAGGGGGTAGGATATAAGGGTGGGAGGGGAGTGGGGTGGATATAAAAGGGGGGGGGGGGGGGGGGGAGGATAAAAAAAGGGTGGGGGGGGTGAGGTAGTAAAAGGGGGGAGGTGGATGAGGGGGATTTAAAAAATGTGGGGGGGGGGAGTGAGGTGGATTATGGGTGGGAGGGGGAGTGAGGGGGTGGGGGATATAAGGGTGGGAGGGGAGTGGGGAAAAGATAAATAGGGGTGGAGGGGGAGTGAGGTAGGATATATAGGGTGGGAGGGGAGTGGGGTAGGTATAAAGGGGTGGGGGGGGATGGGTATTATAAAGGGTTTTGGGAGGGGGAGGAGGAGGAAATTTTAAAGGGGGGGGGGGAAAAGGGTGGTGGGATTTTAAAGGGTGGGAGGGGGAGTGAGGAGGTATATAAGGGGTGGGAGGGGGTGGGTAGGTTAAAAAGGGTGGGGGGGGGGATGGGGTAGATTAAAAGGGTTTTTTGGGGAGGGGGAGTGAGGTAGGTATTTAGGGGGGAGGTGGAGTGAGGTAGGTTTATTAAGGGTGGGAGGGGGAGTGGGGAAGGTTTAAAGGGGTTTGGGGGGGTAGGTGGGGGGGGGGGGGATATATAATGGGGGGGGGATATTTGGGTTTTAAAATTGGGGGAGGGGGTAGGTGGTTTATGGGTGGGGGTGGAGTGGGGTGGTTATTTTTGGGTGGAGGGGGGGAGTAGGATAAAAGGGGTGGGGGGGGAGGGGGTAGGTTTAAATGGGGGGGAGGTGGGTAGAAAAATTATGGGGGGGGGAGGGTGGTGGTGGTTTTTGGGGGGGGTTTTGGGGGAGGTGGGTGGTTTTTAAAAGGTGGGGGAGGGGGTTTTAGGAGGTATTAAAGGGTGGGGGGGTGGGTGAGGTGGTATAAAAGGTGGGAGGGAGGAGGGTAGGATATTAAGGGTGGGTGGGGGGGGAGGTTTATATAAGGGGGGGGGATGAGGTAGGTAATGAGGGTGGGAGGGGGAGTGGGGTAGGATATTTGGGGTGGGGGGGGGGAGTGGGAGGATTTAAGGGGGGGAGGGGGGTGAGGTAGGATATAAAGGGGTGGGAGGGGGGAATGGGTGGATATAAAAGGTTTGGGAGGGGAAAAAAGGGTGGATATATAAGGGTGGAGGGGAGTGAGGTGGGATATTAAGGGTGGGGGGGGATGAGGTGGATATATAAGGGGGGAGGGGAGTGGGGTAGGATATATAAGGGGGGAAAGGGGAGTGAGGTTGGTTATAAAAGGTTGGGAGGTGGATTTGAGGTAGGATAATAAGGGGGGGAGGGGGGTGAGGGGTATTAATAGTGGGGGGGGGGAGGGTGGGTAATAGGGTGGGGGGTGGGTGGGTAGGATTATAAGGGTGGGGGGGGGTGGGGTGGGTATACAAGGGGGGGAGGTGGAGTGGTAAAATATTAAGGGTGGGGGGGGTGATAGATATATAAGGGGGGAGGGGGATGAGGAGGATATATAAAGTGGGAGGGGGGTAGTTAGATAAAAAAAAAGGGGAGGGGGTTTTTGGTAATAATTATTTATAAAAAATATAAGGGGGAGGGGGGGGAGGTGGGATATATAAGGGGTGGGAGGTGGGTAGGTGGTATATAAGGTGGGAGGGGGATGGGGGGAAGGAAAAAAAGGGGGTGGGGGGGGGGATGAGAGGTATAAAGGGGGGGGAGGGGGGGTGAGGTAGATATAAAAGGGTGGGGGGGGATGGGGTAGGATAAAAAAGGGTGGGAGGGGGGGGGGAAGTGGGGAATTTTTTAAAAAAGGGTGGGGGGGGGAGTGAGGTAGGATCAAAGGGTGGGGGGGGATGAGGTAGGATAAAAAAGGGGGGGGGGGGAGTGGGGTAGGATAAAAAGGTGGGAGGGGAGTGGGGTAGGATATAAAGGGGGGAGGGAGAGTGATTTAAAGGTATAAAAGGGGTGGGAGGGGGAGTAGGTGGGATATAAAAGGGGGGGGAGGGGGAGTGGGTAGGTTTTAAAAGGGGGGGGGGAGAGGAGGAGAGGAAAAAAAAGGGGGGTGGAGAGGGGGTAAAGTAGGATATAAAGGGTGGGAGGGGGGAGTGGGGTAGGATATAAAAAGGGGGGAAAAGGGGAGTGAGGTGGGTTTAAAGGGTGGGAGGGGGGGGGTAGGATATAAAGGGGGGGAAAGGGGGGATGGGTGGTATAAAAGGGTGGGAGGGGGGGGGGTTTGGGAAATTAAAAGGGTGGGAGAGGGGAGGGGAGGAGGATTAAAAGGGTGGGAGGGGGAGTGGGGATTTATAAAAGGGTTTGGGAGGGGGTAAAAGGTGGGGAATTAAAAGGGGGGGGGGGGGAGGGGTTTTAGGTATAAAGGGGTGGGAGGGGATGGGTTTTATATAAAAAGGGTGGGAAGGGGGAGTGAGGGGGATAAAAAGGGTGGGAGGGGGGAGGGGGGTTTGGATATAAAAGGGGGGAGAGGGGGGAGGAATGGGTAGGATAAAAAAGGGGTGGGGGGGGGAGTGAGGTAGATATAAAATGTGGGGGGGGGAGGGGGGTGGGATAAAAAAAGGGGGGGGGGGAGTGATTTTGGGGATGTAAAAAAGGGTGGTGAAGGGAGGAGGTTTGGGATATAAAGGGTGGGAGGGGAGTGGGTAGGATTTAAAAGGGGGGGGAAGATGGGAGGGGTAGGTATAAAAGGGTGGGGGGGGGAGTGGGGTAGGATATAAAAAGGGTGGGAGGGGAGTGAGGTAGGATAAAAAGGTGGGGGGGGGAGTGAGGTAGGATAAAAAAGGGGGTGGGGGGGGGAGGATTTAGGGGTTTAAAAAGGGTGGAAAGGGGGAGTAAAGTTAGTGGGGGGTTAGGTAGGTATAAAGGGTGGGAGGGGGAGGGGTGGGGATAAAAAAGGGGGGGAGGGGAGTGGGGGTAGGATAAAAGGGTGGGGGGGGAGTGAGGTAGGATAAAAAGGGGGGGGGGAGTGGGGAGATTAAAGGGTGGGGGGGGAGTGAGTAGGATATAAAGGGTGGGAGGTGGAGTGAGGTGGGAATAAAGGGGGGAGGGAGTGGGTTAGGTTAAAGGGGTGGGGGGGGAGTGGGAGGATAAAAAAGGGGGGGAGGGGGAGGGTGGATATAAAGGGGGGAGGGGGAGTGGGTGGGGTATAAAGGGGTGGGGGGGGAGTGAGTAGGATAAAAAGGGTGGGGGGGGGAGTGTTAGGAATAAAGGGTGGGAGGGGAAAAGTGAGGTGGGATATAAAGGGGGGGGAGGGGGAGTGGGGTAGGATATAAAGGGTGGGAGGGGGAGTGGGTAGGAAAATTTAAAGGGGGGAGGGGGGGTGGAAAAAGGGTGGGAAAATATAAAAAGGGTGGGAGGGGAGTGAGGTAATTTTTAAAGGGTGGAGGTGGAGTGAGGAGGTATAAAGGGTGGGAGGGGGAGTGGGGTGGGAAATTTTAAAAGGGGAGGGGGGAGTGAGGTGGGTTTTAAAAGGGGGGAGGGGGATTGGGAGGAAATAAAGGGTGGGGGGGGAGTGAGTTTATAAAGGGGGGAGGTTAGTGGGAGGATATGAAAAAGGGGGAGGGGGAGTAGGTAGGTTTAAAAAGGGTGGGAGGGGAGTGGGTAGGTAAAAAAGTGGGGGGGGGAGTGAGGTAGGATAAAAGGGGGTGGGGGGGAGTGAGGTAGGTTTTTAAAAGGGGGGGGGGGAGTGAGGTAGGATTAAAGGGGGGGAGGGGGATGAGGTGGATTTTAAGGGTGGGGGGGGGGGGTGGGGTATAAAAATGGGGGGGGGGAGTAGGTAGGTTTAAAAAAAGGGGGGGAGGGGGAGTGGGGGTTGGGATATATAGGGTGGGGGGGGATGAGGAAAGATTTTAAAAGGGGTTGGAGGGGGGTGGGTAGGTTATAAGGGTGGGAGGGGGGGGAGGTAGGATATAAAAAGGGGGGGAGGGGGAGGAGGTGGTATAAAGGGGGTGGGGGGAAAAAGTGAGGAAGGAATAAGGGGGGGGGGGGGGGAGTGAGTAGGAAATAAGGGGGGAGGGGAGTGGGGTAGGGATAAAAAAGGGTGGGGGGGGAAGTGGGGTAGATAATAAGGGTGGGAGGGGGGTGAGGTAGGATATTAAGGTGGGAGGGGGTGTGTAGGATTTTTAAAGGGGGTTGGGAGGTTAGTGGAGGAGGTTAATAAGGGGGGGAGGGGGGTGAGGTGGATTTAAGGGGGGGGAGGTGGGGGAGTAGGATATTAAGGTGGGGGGGGGGGGGGAGTGGTTAAATTTTGGGGGGGGAGGGGGTGGGATATAAAAGGGGGGGGGTAAAAGTGAGGTAGGATAATGGGGTGGGGGGGGAGTGGGGTGGATATACAGGGTGGGGGGTGGAGTGGGGTAGGATTAAAAGGGTAAGGGGGGAGTGGTAGGATTTAAAAATTGGAGGGGAGTGGGGTGGGATAAAAAGGGGTGGGAGGGGGAGTGGGTGGGTAATAAGGGTGGGAGGGGGATGAGGTAGGATATAAAAGGGGTGGAGGGGGAGTGAGGGGGATTTAAAAGGTGGGAGGGGGGTGAGGTGGAAAATATAAGGGTGGGAGGGGAGTGAGGTAGGATATTAAGGTGGGGGGGGAGTGAGGTGGATTATGGGGTGGGGGGGGAGTGAGGTAATATATAAGGGAAGGGGGAGTGAGGTAGGATAATAGGGGGGGAGGGGGGGTGAGGTAGGTAAAAAGGGGGGGGGGGGGGGAGTGAGGAGGATATAAGGGTGGGAGGGGATGAGGGGGATATAAGGGTGGGGGGGGTGAGGGTGGGATATAAAAGGTTTTGGGGGGGGAAAGTGATTTGGATATATAAGGGGGAGGGGAGTGAGGAGATAATAGGGTGGGAGGGGAGGGGGGATTAAAAGGGTGGGGGGGTTTTGGAGTGATTAGGATATAAAAGGGGTGGGGGGAGTAGGTGGGTAATAAGGTTGGGAGGTGGGGAGGTAGGATATTAAGGGTGGGGGGGAGGAGGTGGGATATATAATATGGGGGGGGGAGTGAGTAGGAAAAAAAAAAAAAAAGGGTGGAGGGAGTAAAGGTAGGTTATTAAGGGTGGGAGGGGGGGGTTTGAGGTAGGATAAAAAAAGGGGTGGGAGGTGGAGTGATTTAGGAAAAATGGGGGAAGGGGGGTGGGGGTGAAATATATTAAGGGTGGGAAAGGGGGGTGGGGTGGGGAATATAAGGGTGGGGGGGGAGTGAGGGTAGGTAATAAGGGGGGGAGGGGGATGAGGTAGGTAAAAAGGGTGGGGGTTGGAGTGGGGTAGGTTAAATAAGGGTGGGAGGGGGGGGAGTGGGGGTAGGAATAAAAGGGGGGGGTGGGGGGGGAGTGAGGTAGGATAAAAAGGGGTGGGAGGGGGAGTGGGGTAAAAATTAAAAGGGGGAGGGAGGGGGATGGGGTAGGTTTATAAGGGTGGGGGGGGAGTGAGGTAATATAAGGTTGGGAGGGGGAGTGAGGGGGATATTAAGGGGGGATGGGGAGTAGGTGGGATAAAAAGGTTGGGAAGGGGGAGTGAGGTAGGATTAGGAAAAGGGTGGGGGGGGGAGGGGGTGGATATATAATTGGGGGGGGGGGGGGGAAGGTATTAAGGGGGGGAGGGGGGGTGAGGTGGGAAAAAAGGGTTTGGGGGGGGTGAGGTAGGATATAAAGGTTGGGGGGGGAAGTGGGTAGGAAATACTTGGGAGGGGGAGGGTAATTAAAAGGGTTGGGGGGGAAGCGGAAAAGGAGGGGATATATAAGGTGGGGGGGATGGAGGTGGGTTTTATAAAGGGGGGAGGGGGATGACGTTTAGGATTTAAGGGTGGGGGGGGGAGGAGGTGGTATTTTTGGGGTGGGGGGGGAGTAGGTTTTGGAAAATAAAAGGTTGGGAGGGGGAGGAGGGGGATTTAAATAAGGGGGGGAGGGGGTGGGTTTAATATTTTTTTAAGGTTGGGAATTTAGGTAGGAATATAGTTGGGAGGGGGAGTGGGTTTTGGATATATAGGTAAGTGCCCAAAACCACTTTGTCATATAAAAAGGTATGTGAAAATTTTTAGAAAATTCTTGGAGGGGTATAATACAACCCTAAAAGGGTTTACAAGTAAAAACACAAAGCCCCCACAAACCGAAATTTTGCAAACAAACAATTCAATTTTTTTTGCGATTGATAACGAATATTTAAACGAAAAGAAAAGGCAAAAAAGTAGGGGAAAATTCATGAAAAAATTACTTCAACGTAGCTATTTTCCAGGGGGGCCCCCCATAATAAATGTAGAAAATTTTTAACAGAAAAATGTTTTTACTAGATACTCCATAATTAGGGGCATAATGTCTTAGTAGGCCCCCACAAGGGGTTTGGGGGCCCAACATCTTTTACTGCAGGGGGTTTTTTAAATCATTGGGCGGGTAATGTTTCTGGAGAAGCGACGCAGCCTCGGGGAGGTCATTCTTTGGGTCCTGTGAGGGGGAAATTTAATGATATAGCGGAGTATTTTCAATTGGGGGGATGTCTTTATTGGTATGTAATTCTTGATTGCAAGAGTTTTCTCTTCTTCAACGTTCACTATGCTCACCCCTTGTTTACATCACCAAATCCTGTATCATTGTTGACATAAATTCATATGATTACCCACTTTTGACATTCCAACTTCATACTGATCACTTGTGACTCACCAACTTCACTTGTCACCCCTTGTTGACTACCAAATTCACTATGTCACCATTGTTGACCACCAACTTCACAATTCCTTGTTGACATCCCAATTCACTACTGATCACCACTTTTTACATACCAACCATCGTCACCCTGTTTCACACCAACTTCACTTGATCACCACTTTTTGAATCCCAACTTTTCTTTATCACCGACATCAACAACTTTAACCTTTATCACTTGTTGACCCCAACATCACAATCTTTTTTGACATCACCAAATCACACGCACTTGTTGCATCATTTAACTTTTACTTCACCGTTTGTTAACTTCAACAACTTACTACGACATTTTTTGCCCCAACATCACTATTTCACTTGTTGACAAACATTAACTTTACTTTGATCACCCACTTGTTGACATCAACCCAATTCATACTATAATTTTGACATCACCAAAATTCACTATGATCACCCTTGTTTTAAAATCACCAACTTCATACTGACACCCTTGTTAACTTCAAAAAACTTCAATGATCACCACTTGTTTAATTCAAACAACTTCATTGATCACCCTTGTTAAACTCACCCAAATTCACTATGACACCACTTGTTAACTTCACAACTTCATATGATCACCCCTTGTTACATCAACCAACTTTTATACTGATCACCCCTTTTTAACTTCAACAACTTCATATGAAACCCCCCTGTTAAATTCAACACTCATACTTCACCCTTGTTAACCAACAACTTCACTTCTGATCACCCTCTTAGCAAAGGAAAACTTCACTAAAATGCTGAGATTTTCTAAAAAGCACTGGAAAAAGATTATCGTTTCATATATTTCCCCCAATTTTTTTTTTCTTTTTGTTTTAAAGTTCAGTTTCTGAGGAAACTAGTTAATGTGTACTTATTTTCGATTCTGATTATAGATTAAAAGTAATGGTAAAAAAAGGCCCCAGGGGCTAAACTTAAATTTTTTGATGAACTACGGGGCCAAAAATTTTTTATAATTGGATATTTTTAAAACATTTCTTTTTTAAAAAACATTTTGGATAATGCATGAAATTTTGTGCACATTTTTATTTGCAAATTTAAAAGCCTTGACAATCTAGACATAGCTTTTTGGGAGAAGGCTTACAGCTTTTCATCTCATCCCTGCATGCATCAGCCTTACCCTGATATTAACAAAACAAGGGAAAAGCAAGAGCGGCGAATTAAACAAACACGTTTGGTGAAGGGGAACGAACCTACGAAACTTGGAAAAAGGTACGCAGTGCTTTCCAAACTACCCCTACCAAACAGGTTTGTGTATCTCGTTGCTCTTTCGAATTCCTTGCATTGTTTTATCTTAGTAAAACTGATGCATGCAGGGGATGAGACGAAAAACTGTTAAAACCCCTTTTCCTGAAAAATTGGGTCCTTTGGATCAAAGTCTACGCAAGCGGACCCAAGGGATTGGGCCGTGTGGGGGATTGGGAAAGCAATGCGTACCTTGTTCCAAGGTTGTAGGTTGATCTCCTTCAGCCCAAGATCAGTGTTATGTTATTTTGCCTGCTCTTGCGAAAATTCCCCTTCACAA
The DNA here is from genome assembly GCF_026875155.1 of Cherax quadricarinatus. Taxonomy (NCBI): domain Eukaryota; kingdom Metazoa; phylum Arthropoda; class Malacostraca; order Decapoda; family Parastacidae; genus Cherax; species Cherax quadricarinatus. The sequence continues at coordinate 3,204,074 of NC_069445.1, read as the reverse complement.
ACACACCCCCAAAACACACACCCACACTATTAATATATATTATTTTATATATATTATAAATATTTTTATTCACAATTTATAAATTAGAAGCAAGTGATTTTTAATCATTAAAAAGAACGTACCTGGCAAAGACTCGACCGCTCCCTTGTTCCACCCAATGGGAAGGAGGACAACGTTCACAATGTTCTAACCATTACACCATCAATCCAAGGAAGGAAGGAGGGGAGTTTACAAGGAACGACCTTGAAATATTTGAGGAGCTCAATATGAGATTCAAAGAAGTATTAACAGTGGAGACAGAAACGACTCCAGAAAGACAGAGAGGTGGGAGACACCAACAAGTGCTGGACAAGATACATAAAACTGAGGAGGAGGTGAAGAGGCTGCTAAGAGAGTTTGACACCTCAAAAGCAATGAGGCCGGATAACATCTCTCCATGGGTCCTGAGAGAGGGAGCAGAGGCTCTCTGTGTACCACTAACAACATGGAGAAGATTGCCAATAGAAGAGTGATGGACCACCTAGAAAGGAATGAGTTTATAAATGGCAACCAGCACGGGTTCAGAGACGGAAAATCCTGTGTCACAAAACCTACAAGTGTTCTATGACAAGGTGACAGCAGTAAGAGAGAGGGGTGGGTACACTGCATATTCTTGGACTGTAAGTAGGCTTTTGACACAGTTATACTCAACAGATTAGTGAAAAAAAACTGAAGAACCAGGCAAGTATAACAACGAAGTCTCTGCAATAGATCAGACAATACCTGATGGGAAGGCAACAGCGAGTCATGGTACATGAAGAGGTTTCAGAGTGGGCGCCTGCGACGAGCGGGGTTCCAGAGGACCTGTGCTGTTTCTGGTATATGTGAATGACATGACAGAAGGAATAGACTCAGAAATGTCCCTATCTGTAGATGTTGTAAAGTTAATGATGAGGATTCAGTCGGAGGAGAATAAAGCAAGACTGCAGAGGGGTCTTGACAGACTGCAGGCTTGGTTTAGCAACTGGCTCCTGGTTTTCAACCCCACCAAGTGTAAAGTCATGAAAACTGGGGAGGAGCAAAGAAGACCGCAGACAGAGTACAGCCAATGGGGCCAAAGACTACAAACCTTATTCAAGGAAAAGAATCTTGGAATGTGTATAATACCGAGCACATATTCTGAGGCACATATCAGCCAAATAAATTCTGCAGCATTTGGGTGACTAGCAAACCTACGAATGGCTCCAGTTTTGAAACCTCACCTGGCTAAGCACGTCAGGAAAACTTGAAAAAGTGCATAGGTTTGCAACGAGATTAGTCCCGGAGCTAAGGGGCATGTCCTACGAGGAGAGGTTAGAGAACTCGACATAACGACACTGGAAGATAGGATAGACACTGAATTATCAGTGGTGATGTGTACTTAGCTCTGTGAAGACCAGTTTGTGCGTCTCTGAGAATCTGAACCAGGATGCCCTCTCTTGAGCAACTTTACAAGCAGCTGAAAGATGAGCTTAGGGCTGCTAAGCTGGAGATACGGCGATTAACGGAGGATAACAAGAGGATTCGTAGTAATCCTCCTGTTGTGAGTCTCCAGGTTAAGAGAGGAACTTTGTCAGTGGCCGGACAACATGGAACAAAGCTGAGGATCAAGAAGACTGTTGGAGAGGCAGAAACAACGAGAAACCAGAAAACTACTGTGGAAACTTCCAACCCATTTTCGGTGCTACCTGACGAATGTGGGTGTTTTACTGGGAATGCCACAGCGAGTACCATGGAAGCATTGGCAGACGTGAGTGAGACATCCCTAGAACACCAACGAAGACCATCGAGAACTTCTTGACGAATTCCACAAGTGAAGGTGTAGTGCTACCTAACGAATGTGAGTCGACTACTGGGAACATCACGACGGACGTAGACAAGGAAGGTAAAAACATTGTTGTTGTTGGGGATAGCCAAATTAGGTACATGGATAGGCCATTCTGCTTGAAGGATAGGAGTAGGAGGCAGAGAGTGTGTTTTCCTGGGGCTGGGATGAAGGATATTGTTAGCCGTCTGGATGACATTATGAGAGGTAATGGGAGAAATCCTATTATCTGTCTCAGTGCTGGAGGCAACGATGTTGGCAGACGTAGGAGTGAGGACCTGATTAGCAGGTATAGGTTAGCAATAGAGATAATTAGGAGGAAGAGTGGGAGCCCTGTCATATGTGGTATTTTGCCACGGAGAGAAGTTGGAAATGAATGGTTGTCCAGGGCAATTGGTGTCAATTGCTGGCTAGACAAATACTGTAAGGAAAATGCGGTAACATTCATTGACAACTGGGACCTCTTCTATGGCAGAAATGACATGTATGCCAGGGATGGGGTTCACTTATCTAGGTTTGGGGTGGGAGCACTGGCCAACGCAGTGGAGGGAGCTGTTAGGTCTTTAAACTAGGAATAGTTAGTGGTATGGGTTTTGGCGGGAAAACAGTCAGGTTCCAGTGTAGTAATATGAGTACTAGAAGAACTAGTAATAGGCAAAACAAAGTAGATATTGGAAAGCCAGTGGCACTAGGTGACAAGGACAGTAATAGGTTTAGTGGAATAACAGAAAGGAGCAGGAAGGGAAAAGACAGAGGAGGGTCTTTAAATATATATTACACAAATAATCGTAGTGCTAGGAATAAGATGGACGAGTTGAGACTTGTGAAGGCTTACTCAGCCCTGTAACAACTTCAGACAATATTACCAAGGCTGGCTCCTCCTCAGGAAAATTAATGAATAGAAAAAGAAATAATAATTCACAAAGATAAACACTTTATTATTTATTAAAGCAAACATAAAACAATAAAACATGAAAGGTATATCCTATTTGAAAGAAAAATGAAAAATGAAATGAATAAAATAACATTTGAACTCAACGCTAATATATATAGGGGTGTCTGGTGTTGGTGACACTGTGTTGTTGAAATTGTAGCCGTTGCTGATGTGGGTGGGGGGGTCACAGGTGTTGGTGACCACCACCGGCTAGTTCTTCACAGAGTATCACCGTGAGTATTCTATCCCTATGACAGGAAAGCAGGTTCTTTAACGCTGCAATGATGTGGGGTTACGTCCTGCAATTTCATACAGGTGCACAGGTAATTAAATCCAAAATGGGAAAGTCTCTGGAGTTAGTCCTTCTCCATCAGTTCTCCTCGTTGATTGGCAGGTGACCCTCTCTGTCATCCAAGCTGGAAAGATAGACAGGTTACCCACTGCTTAAGAAATCACTCTCCATGATAAGTACAAGACCTAAAAGACGTGGTGATTATTACAACAGTCAACTTAGAGCAAGACTGAAAGGACTAAGTTTATTATTGGTCAAAAGTGAAGTTTTCAACCAATAAATCCACTAGAATACAAGGCAGGCATGTACTTACAGTAGTGTTGGGAGCTGTGAGTCGAGTGATTACTGTTTGACCAGAGCCCCACACGTCACCTTTCGGGGGGGGGAGGAAGAGGGAGGGGAAGGGATAGTGGGAGCTAGACTGACCCTACGTTAACAAGCAGCCGGCCGTCAAACTATCACTAGGGGTGGGGGAAAAAAGGCGGGAACAGCGGGAGCTAGACTTACCTTACCTTAACTAGTAGCCGGCAAGCAAACTATCACTTTCGCGGAGGGGGAAAAAGGCGGGAATAGCGGGAGCTTGACTTGCCCTACCTTAACAAGTAGCCGGCAATGAAACTATTGTTACTATATACGCCCTCGCTACTCCTATCTATTGAACTTTTCCCTCACAAGACTAGTTGCTAGTGCAGGTAACATTGATGTATTTGCCTTAACTGAGACGTGGTTCAATACGAAAAATCTGGACATGCCTGCTGAATGTCACTTACAGCGATTTAAATTGTTCCAAGTAGATAGAAGTATCGGGAAGGGGGGTGGGGTGGCACTGTATGTCCGAGATCGCTTGAACTGTTGCATAAAAACGGGTATTAAGTCTGAAGTAACACACACATAGTCTGGATAGAATTTTCAGAGGGACATGAAAAATTGATTATAGGTGTGATATACCGTCCCCCAAACTTAGATAGGGACCAAGGGAGACTACTATGGAAGGAAATTGTTAAGGCTACAAGGCACAATAATGTAGTAATTCTAGGAGAATTGGAATTTCTTGACTGGGAATTTAGAATCAAACGACTTCTTAGAAGTAGTTCAGGATTGTTTTTTGAAGCAGTTTGTGACAGAGCCTACAAGGGGAAATAACCTGCTTAACTTAGTTCTGGCAAACAATGAATCCCTTGTTAATAATTTAGAAATTACAGAGGAACTCGGCACAAGCGATCACAAATCAATTACCTTTAGCATTGAATGGAAGTATGACAGTAGGGACAATTCAGTACTGGTCCCAGATTTTCGCTTAGCAGATTACAATGGGCTTAGAGAACACTTGTCATCTGTCGACTGGGGTAACGAAGAGAGCTATCAGTATGACAGTTTTCTTAACACAATACATGCTGCCCAAAGGACACTTATCCCATAAAAGGAAATTAGATCGAAAAGAAATGACCCCCAGATGAATGAATAATAGGCTCAAATATATTTTAGGACAGAAAAAAGGAATTCATAGGCGCATCAAAAGATGTGAGTGTCATCTTATGAATCAGTATATTGACATTAAGAGGGACGTTAAAAAGGGGATAAGAAAAGCTAAACGGGACTATGAAATTAAAGTTGCTAGGGATTCTAAAACTAACCCAAAAAGTTTTTTCCAGGTTTATAGAACAAAAGTTAGAAATAAGATAGGTCCCCTTAAAAATAACTATGGGCATCTTACTGACAAAGAGAATGATATGTGCTCTATTCTTAATAATTATTTTCTCTCGGTTTTCACTCAGGAAGACACTAACAACATCCCAGTAATTAATTTTTACAGTGCGCCTGATGATGATATATTATGCAACATCACAGTCACTACCGAATTGGTTATCAAACACATAGACCGGTTAAAGCAAAATAAATCCCTGGGCCCTGATGAACTTTTTTCAAGGGTTCTTAAAGAGTGTAAAATGAAACTTTGTGAACCATTGGCTAATATTTTTAGTATTGTGGAAGATAGCTAATGTAATTCCTATTTTTAATGCAGGGGACAAGTTGCTACCGTCAAATTACCGCCCAATAAGCCTAACCTCAATTGTAGGCAAATTATAGCTGATAATATAAGAAGCCATCTGGATAAGCACAGCTTGATTAATGATACCCAGCATGGATTCACGAGGGGCCGTTCCTGCCTAACTAATTTATTAACCTTCTTCAATAAAGCTTTTGAGGCCGTTGATCGTGATAAAGAATACGATATTGTTTATTTAGATTTTAGTAAGGCTTTTGATAGAGTACCGCACCAGAGACTGTTAAAAGTGGCAGCTCATGGCATTGGGGGAAAAGTGCTGTCATGGATCGAGTTATGGCTCACTAATAGGAAGCAGAGAGTGTGCTTAAATGGGGTTCAATCCGTGTGGGGATCTGTGACAAGTGGCGTACCACGTACCACCTCTCTCTCTCACTACCTATCTCTCTCTCTCCCCTCTGCCATCTCTCCCCTCTAACACCTCCCCCCCTCTAACATTTCTCCCCCTCTCATTATCTCTCCCCTCTCCCATTTCCCATCTCTCTCTCTCTCTCTCTCCCCTCCTCCCCTCTCTCTCCCCCTATCCTCTCTCTCCCCTCTCTCTTCCATCTCCCACCGCCTTTTTTTTTACACAGGGTTTGACAAGGTTAGGTTAAGGATCCCTAGCTTTATTGACAAGCTATTTACAGGTTAAGGATTCCTAACTTTATTGGCAAGCTAAGAGCTGTTACCTACATCAGCTCATTTGAAAGCATTTTTATTGTTATGAGACATACCTTTCCCTTCTCTTACCCTCTCTCTCTCTCTCGCTCTCTCCCCTCTTTTCCATTCCCACTCTCTCCCTCTCTCTTTCCTTCTACCTTTCCCTTCTCTCTCTCTCTCTCTCACTCTTTTCTCTTTCAAAAAAAAAAATAATGGGGGGGGACTCTAAGGAACCAGGGATCAGATGAGAATGGTTCTGCTAGGGAGGAGCGGATGGAGGAGCAGTGGAAAAGGATGGAACAAGAGTGAGAAAATTAAAAGAGCTTTCTGAAAAAATGGAGACAGAGCTTTCTGTGAAATTAGAGAAGAGGTTGGAGAAGGAGAAGAATTGGGAGGTACAAGTTAAAACTGCAGTAGCCAGAATAAGGGTCCTAGAAGATGAGGTAAACAGGCTGAAGTAAGTTACAAGGGCATTGACCAGAGAACACACAGCATATGAAGCTGATAGTTAAATAACCATGCCACATATAAACTAAATAATGTAGATCTTAATACTACCGATTGAGAAAAGGATTTAGGAGTTCTGGTTAGCAGTAACCTAAAACCAAGACAACAGTGCATTAGTGTTCGCAATAAAGCTAACTGAATTCTTGGCTTCATATCTAGAAGTATAAATAATAGAAGTCCTCAGGTTGCTCTTCAACTCTATATACCCTTGGTTAGGCCTCATTTAGGCTATGCTGCTCAGATCTGGTCACCGTATTACAGAATGGATATAAATGCTCTGGAAAACGTACAAAGGAGGATGACAAAGATGATCCCATGTATCAGAAATCTTCCCTATGAGGATAGACTGAAGGCCCTGAATCTGCACTCTCTCGAAAGGCGTAGAATTAGGGGGGATATGATCGAGGTGTATAAATGGAAAACAGGAATAAGTAAAGGGGATGTAAATAGTGTGCTGAAAATTTCCGGCCAAGACAGGACTCGCAGCAATGGTTTCAAGTTGGATAAATTCAGATTCAGGAAGGATATAGGAAAGTACTGGTTTGGTAATAGAGTTCTGGATGAATGGAAGAAGCTCCCGAGTACAGTTATTGAGGCTAAAACGTTGTGTAGTTTTAAAAATAGGTTAGATAAATACATGAGTGGGTGTGGGTGGGTGTAAGTTGGACCTTACTAGCTTGTGCTGCTGGGTCTGGTACAGTGCTCCATCCTTGAGTGGGGATGACCAGACTGGGTGGGTCATTGAGATAATCTGGGGGGTGGGTAATTAGTCTAATTCGGAGGGGGGGGACATGGACCTGCTCCACATGAGTCAGTAGGCCTGTTGCAGTGTTCCTTCTTTCTTATGTTCTTATGTCTTTATGATAGGCCAAACAGGAACGATGGAGATATGAATTATGCTAAGGTCATATCAGCTTGCCAAGAAGGGCCAAGGAGTGAAAGGGGAGAGCAGCTGGGTGCAGATGGAGAGGGTGATAGGTCAAATGCAGAGGCACAACCATGCTACCAAGACCCACTGGAAAAAACAAGGGAGAAAATGACCACGTACAGACAGGAACCAGAGTTACAGAGGGAGAGGCAATGGGAGGAGGAAAGGGCAAAATTAGTGTTTATCCACGTGCTTCAAGAGAGAGAGGAAAGGACACACACTGAAAGGCGATAGGCAGAAAGAAAGGAGATTGAGAACATCATCAGGGAAATAGGTGAAGAAGACAAGGACAAAATTGTAAATTTTCAGAGAATAGGGGAAGGGGGGTACTTGAAGGGAAGAAAACGACCGATCAAGCTGATTCTCAGGACAGAAACAGTGCGAAACAGGATCCTCCAAGAGAAACCACGGTTGAAATGGTCGGGAGGGTACAAGAGGGTGTTCTTAGACAGAGACTGAACACAAACAGAATGACAGCAGCTGAGGGAGAGGACAAAAAAGCGAAAGGAGCTAAGAAAGGAGACAAGGATGAAACCAGCAGAGGTCAGTCAGAGCAGGACATAGCAGCAAGGGCAAGCACACACAGAACTATCCTCAGAACCCCACAACCTATCACACCATCCCAAAACAAACTACAATCCATACTCACAGCTTCCACCCAACACCCAGCTACAGAATCCCAAAGTATGCTACCAGGTCTCCCACCCTCACAGGCCCCCAAACCACAGTGTTGGAAAGGAAACTGAAGGTATGGTACACAAACACTTATAGAATAACAAATAAGTGGGAGTGGCACAAAAGAGTCAAAGAGGCATCACTGGACATCATAGCTCTCACAGAAACCAAGCTTACATGTATGATAACAGATGCCATCTTTCCAACAGGATACCAGATCCTGAGGAAAGACTGAGGGAACAGGGGGGTGGAGGAGTGGCACTGCTGATATAAAAACGATGGAATTTTGATGAGCTGGAGAGAGGAGACAGCAGAGAAACAAGTGATTACATAGCAGGAACGTTTCACTCTGGAGGTCCCAGTGTGGTAATTGCAGTGATGTATAACCCACCACAGAACAGCAGGAGGCCAAGGCAAGAGTATAACGAGAGCAATAGAGCGATGGTTGACACACTGGCTGCAGTGGCCAGAAGAGCTCATGCATGCAGGGCAAAGCTCCTGATCATGGGTGACTTTAGCCACAAGGAGATCGATTGGGAGAACTTGGAGCCACATGGGGGCCAAGATACATGGAGGGCTAAGATAATGGAGGTGGTACTGGAAAACTTCACGTACCAACACGTAAGGGACACTATAAGAGAGAGAGAGAGGAGAGGATGAACCAGCATAACTGGACCTAGTATTCACCTTGAGTAGTGCAGATATTGAGGTCATTACATATGAAAGACCCCTTGGGGCCAGCGATCATGTGGTTTTAAGCTTAGAATACACAGTAGAGCTACAAGTGGAGGGGGAAGCAGGAAGGCCAGGAAGAATGACGCCAAACTACAAGAAAGGGGACTACACGGGAATGAGGAACTACACGGGAATGAGGAACTACCTGAACGGGGTTCATTGGGACAGAGAACTGGCAGGGAAGCCAGTTAATGAGATGATGGAATATGTAGCAACAATGTGCAAGGAGGCTGATGAGAGGTTTGTACCCAAGGGTAACAGGAATAATGAAAAAGCCAGGACGAACCCATGATTCACCCAAAGGTGCAGGGAGGCAAAAACCAAGTGTGCTAGGGAATGGAAGAAATATAGAAGGCAAAGGGCCCAGGAGAATAAGGAGATCAGTCGTATAGCCAGAAATGAAAATGCACAGATAAGAAGGGAGGCCCAACGACAATATGAAAACGACATGGCAGCGAAAGCCAAATTTGATCTGAAGCTGTTATACAGCCACATCAGGAGGAAAACAACAGTCAAGGACCAGGTAATCAGGCTAAGGATGGACGGAGGAGAGACAACAAGAAATGACCGTGAAGTATGTGAGGAACTCAACAAGAGATTCAAAGAAGTGTTCACAGAGGAGACAGAAGGGGCTCCAGAAGGACGGAGAGGTGGGGCACACCACCAAGTGCTGGACACAGTACACACAACCGAGGAAGAAGTTAAGAGGCTTCTGAGCGAGCTAGATACCTCAAAGGCAATGGGGCTGGATAACATCTCTCCATGGGTCCTGAGAGAGGGAGCAGAGGCACTATGTGTACCCCTAACAACAATATTCAATACATCTATCAAAACAGGGAGATTGCCTGAGGCATGGAAGACAGCAAATGTAGTCACAATCTTTAAAAAAGGAGACAGACATGAAGCACTAAACTTCATTCCAGTGTCACTGACATGTATAGTATGCAAAGTCATGGAGAAGATTATCAGGAGAAGAGTGGTGGAACACCTAGAAAGGAATGATCTCATCAACAGCAGCCAACATGGTTTCAGGGACGGGAAATCCTGTGTCACAAACTTACTGGAGTTCTATGACATGGTGACAGCAGTAAAACAAGAGAGAGAGGGGTGGGTGGATTGCATTTTCTTGGACTGCAAGAAGGCGTCTGACACAGTTCCACACAAGAGGTTAGTGCAAAAACCGGAGGACCAAGCAGGGATAACAGGGAAGGCACTACAATGGATTAGGAAATACTTGTCAGGAAGACAGCAGCGAGTCATGGTACGTGGCGAGGTGTCAGAGTGGGCACCTGTGACCAGCGGGGTCCCACAGGGGTCAGTCCTCGGACCAGTGCTGTTTCTGGTATTTGTGAACGACATGACAGAAGGAATAGACTCCTAAGTGTCCCTGTTTGCATATGACGTGAAGTTGATGAGAAGAATTTATTCGATCGAAGACCAGGCAGAACTACAAAGGAATCTGGACAGGCTGCAGACCTGGTCCAGCAATTAGCTCCTGGAGTTCAACCCCACCAAGTGCAAAGTCATGAAGATTGGGGAAGGGCAAAGAAGACCGCAGACGGAGCACAGTCTAGGGGGCCAGAGACTACAAGTCTCGCTCAAGGAAGATCTTGGGGTGAGTATAACACCAGGCACATCTCTTGAAGCAGATATCAACTAAATAACTGCTGCAGCATATGGGCACCTAGCAAACCTCAGAACAGCATTCCGACATCTTAAGAAGGAATCGTCCAGGACCCTGTACATCGTCTACGTTAGACCCATATTGGGTATGTGGCACCAGTTTGGAACCCACACCTAGCCAAGCACGTAGAGAAACTAGAGAAAGTGCAAAGGTTTGCAACAAGACTAGTCCCAGAGCTAAGAGGTATGTCCTACTAGGAAAGGTTAAGGGAAATCAACCTGACGACACTGGAGGACAGGAGAGATAGGGGGGACATGATAACGACATACAAAATACAGAGAGTGTGGCATGCAAAGAGTACGTAACCTTTATTCGGCGCATGTACACACCCTCATTTACAGGCTATCTCCCCCAACCAGCGAACCAGGTTACTAAGAGTTGATGATGGGGCCCCGTCGTTCAACTAGTGACCAGGTTCTAGCCAATAAGAAGATGGTTTTGGCAATTGCAGAGGTTATGTGGGTACCACTCTCCTGTCTGCCCTTGTCATTCCCATTCTAGAGCTGGTTGAAGCACGGTCTGCTATCTTGTGGCTTCTATTTCTGCCTTGCTTACCGTGGAGTGCACTATACTTATCACTGTACATAGTGTACATATTGCTGTTCTAAATTGGTGAAGGATAATATAAGTCTAAACTTTTTCTGTGTTTATTTTGCTCCCATTACACCCGGGATAACAGGCCATTTGGAATCCTGGGTTGTAATAGAGAGGAATTGACAAGGTGGACAAAGACAGGATGTTCCAGAGATGGGACACAGCAACAAGGGGACACAGTTGGAAGTTGAAGACACAGATGAATCACAGGGATGTTAGGACGTATTTCTTCAGCCACAGAGTAGTCAGGAAGTGGAATAGTTTAAGAGGCGATGTAGTGGAGGCAGAATCCATACATAGCTTTAAGCAGAGGTATGATAAAGCTCACGGTTCAGGGAGGGTGACCTAGTAGCGACCAGTGAAGAGGCGGGGCCAGGAGCTTGGACTTGACCCCTGCAACCTCAACTAGGTGAGTACAATTAGGTGAGTACACACACACTACGTCAAGAGCTATGGATCGACCTCTACAACCACAAGTAGGTGAGCACTCACACACACACACACACACACACACACACACACACACACGCGCACAATTTTACATCGATAAGAACCAAGATACATAATGAGGAGACTGAGGTACCACTAAAGAGAACATAAAGCGCATTCACTTTCACGTTCATGAATATGTCAAGTCAAGAACAGTTTTAATGGTGCCTTTGTTAAAACCGGATTGTGTGTTAAGACATTCTTAAAGGAGCGATTTTTTTCCCCTTTTAAACTTATTGAAACGTTTATAATATATTGGGTAGTCTGAAAAGGTCTTCACCTGTCCCAGCTACAGCACTTACATGTGGTTCACTCTTGAGCCAATCTCTACTGAATTGTGCAATGAGCCCTGGAAGAATCGACTTTAATCCAGCAAACATGAACGTTAACCGGGAATTGATAAAAGTTAAATATTTTGGGCAGATTTATTATCCTTCAGGGACCCTAACACAGGACACTTTGAATATCGCTAGTGCACACTTTAGAATCACTGTTACACAGTGTGATGACTGCCATCATGGCAGCAAAGAACAGTCTGTTGTATTCGCAAAAATCCTGGAGGCAAACACGACGATGTTAGAAGACAAATTATTTAACAATAACTTCTCTTCTAACATGAATATTTAGATGGTTCACACCTATTGTCTATATTTTCTCATGCTGGAAAAACAAGTTTTTGCATTGCAAATTTACGGGGAATATTTTCATTTGATCAAATATTTAGTAATAAGGTCCCAGTAATAATTATCCAGGATAAAAGATAATTTGGACAAATAATGCGTTTCTTATCTTCAAATGGCAACCTTGCATAATAATGATTTTTATTCATTTAGACAAAAATAATTATTAATGGCAGACCTATTCACTAAAATATACTAATATTTTATATAGGAAACTGTTTTCTGTGAAATTCCTAATTTCTAGTAACTTTTAAGCATCAAAATATTCCTAGAATTAGCTTTTTTTTTTAAAGGAAAAAACTGATGCCGCAAGTGTCTACTATTCCCTGCTCATCTTGCGCTTCTCAGTACGTTGGATAAACTGGTCTTTCTCTTTCTGAAATAAAAATAAAAAAAAATGTTAGGCCTGTCGACACCAATAATTTTTTTTTTTAATGTTAGAGATGACAATCGTCCTATTGACTGGTCTTATGTTAAAACTGTCTGCCCTATTTCTAGTCTTCACAGACGCCATCTTGTTGAAGCATCCCTTATTCACAGCTTTCTTAATATGAATCTTAATCCTGGCTTTGTATATACCTTCCTTTCTCATTACATTGTCAAATGCCCCAAACTTCCGAACACTCGTGACTTGACTTGATTCTTTCTACTCCACTTCTTCCTAACTCTTCTCCTTTCCTATTTTTCCTTATTTCTTTCCTAGTTTTCCTTTCTACTTCTTAAGTGTGTTCTATCCATCAGTGTGTTGTCCTCCCCGTGTTTTTGATCATACGCCTCATAGGACCTTAATTTTCCTACAGTGCTCCTTTTTCTTGTCCTTAGACTTACCCCACTTCTACGATTACCATTCCATTACTACTACCACTACTGTTGCCTCCCTTCACTCCCCTTTCTACCTCTTGTGCCACTAAATCTACCCCCCCCCTACCTTCTACTACTTCTACCCTACTGCTTCTACAAATACTTCTACTACCAGCATTACTAATACCACTACCTTTTTTTTTCTCTCTCTTTCTCCCATCCGTGTCCCCCTTGCCTATATATATTAGCTCCCTCACTCTCTCGTGTTAGTGTGACTTTGTAAATGGTCCAAGTCGGACCAGAACGTCATCATAAGCTTCTCTCTCCTATCGCCGGGTTCTATGCATATTGATAGTTTATTTTTTTAATAGCACTAAACTTATGACAACGAGGTTGACCACTCTATCGTTACCGATTTTAACATGCCCCTTGTTGATTCCTGGAATAGATAAAATTCTGAGAAAAGGGAAATAATGCGCAAACCTCATTGATTCCATCACGCTTTATATTACTCCTACGTGATAACGTTAACAAATGGCGTAAGCAAAGTTCCATTATGGAAAATGTAGAATTTAGCTTGAGTATGTCTATATAAAACATAAAAAAAAAACTTTAGGGGAGGAATTAATGAATTTGAATATAATTAGAATACACTTAAAAACCAGAATTGATCTCTATGATAACACGAACGAAGATAAACATATTTACAGAGTATAATTTGAGAAGTAAACAGACTGGTTGAGGATGTAGTGGTTAGCCTTGTTTTAAAAGTACTTCTGGGGGTGTGACACACACGCACACACATGCTCATCAAACCAATTGCCAAGAATTTGGTCATCCTTGTGGTCATTCTCCAGAAGTCACTGTACTTGATTGTTCACTTTAAGAAAATAAACACAAATCATGCTGCAAACAAAATACCAATCATACAGTGCAAAGAACAAATCTCCTCGCAGCAGAAAATACAGCCTGTATATAAATATGATAACCGTATACTGCACGAATGTAACAGTATCCTGAGGCAGATTTTTTACGAAAGTACTTAACCTTACTCTCGAGGATGGGCAGTGGAACCAAGCTTCACTTCCAGTTAGACTAGGAGGCATTGGTGTCCACAAGTCATTACAGATTGCACTACCTGCTTTCCTGTCCTCATGTGTTGCATCCAGTGGACTTGTAGCAGCGATTCTCCCTGAACATCTTAGGGACAAGATTGGACTCCAGGACCAAAAGTTCGTTGACGGAGCCATGATCTGGATAATCTATCGGGCTCCGAAACTAGACCTGGGGAAGTGGGGTATTCGAATGGCTTCAGGAAGTAATCCATTCTTCCTTGATGTCTTTTTATCCACTTCTCCGAGGTTATGGATCCCACAATATTCAGTATATCTGGATAAATTTCTTCACTGATGGTACTGTGGGTGTGATTTGATTGTACAAATGTGGTTGTAGTTGTGTGGTGGTGGCGGAGTGGTGATGTAGCATGGTTGGTAGTCCAGGTGTGGAGGTTGTAGTACAGGTGTTGGTAAGATAGTTCTGGCTTGGTGGAGTTGGTGCAGGTGTTCCCATGGAAGTTCAGGAGTGGAAATAGTGGTGCAGGTGTTAGCGTGGTAGTTAGGGTGTGGCGTTGAAGGTGTTGACATAGTTGTTCTGGCGCGGTGAGCTAATGCAGGGGTTAACATGGTAGTTTAAGTGTAGTAATGGTAGTGTAGCTGTTAGCATGGTAGTTCTGGCAGGGTGGTGGTAGTACAGGGGATGGCATGGTAACTGTAGCACGTTGGTGGTGGTGCAGGGTTGCCATGGAAATTCTGACGTAGTGGTGCATGTGTCATCAAGGTAGTTCTGACGTGGTGGTGGTGGTGGTGCAAGTGTTGGCATGGTTAGTTCTAGCGTAGTAGCAGTGGTGCAGGTGTTGGCATGGTAGTTCTAGCATAGTAGCAATGGTGCAGGTGTTGGCATGGTAGCTCTCTCACGTGGTGGTAGTGGTGGTACAGGTGTTGGCATGGTGGCTCTGGCGTGGTGACGGTGCAGGTGTTGATACGGCAGTTCAGGCGTGGTGGTGGTGCATATGTTAACATAATACAGGCATGATGGTAGCGCAGGTGTTAACGTGGCTGTTCCGATATGGTGGTGTAGGTGTTAACATGATAGTTCTGGAGTGGTAGTGTTGGTGGAGGTGTTGACATGGTAGTTCTAGCGTGGTAGAGGTAGCACAGGGGTAGACGAAGTAAATCTGGCGTGGTGATAGTGGTGCAAGTGTTGACATGTTAGTTCTTGTGTGGCGTTAGTAGTGCAGGTGTTAGCATGGAAGTTCTGGCGTGGTGGTGGTTGTGGTGCAGGTGTTGGTACGATAGTTTTAGCCTGGTGGTAGCAATGCAGGTGTTGCCACGGAATTTCTAGCATAGTGGTGTGGGTTCTGGAATGGTAGTGGTGGTGGTGGTGGTGGTGATGCAGGTGTCTGCATGGTAGTTCGGATGTGGTGATGAAGGTGTTGACGTGGAAGTTCTAGCGTGTTGATGGTGATGCAGGTGTTGGCATGGTAGTTATAGCATAGGGGTAGTGACACAGGTGTTAACATGGTAGATCTAACGTGTTGGAGGGGGTGCAGGTATTAACATGATAGTTCTGGCAAGGTGGCGGTGGTAGTGAAGGTGCTGGCATAGTATTTCTGACGTGGGACAAGATTGACCCACTTAAGAGTAACTCTGGTCAGATCACTGACAGTGATAGGGATATGTGTGAAATTCTCAATACCTACTTCCTCTCAGTTTTCACCCAGGAAAATACTAGCGATATTCCTGAAATAATAGACTATGTAGAACAGGATGATAATAAACTATGTACGATTGCGGTAACTAGTGACATAATCCTCAGACAAATAAAGAAACTAAAACCTAACAAATCCCCCGGCCCTGATGAACTGTTTGCAAGGGTGTTAAAGGAATGTAAAGAGGAACTTAGCATACCTTTGGCTAATCTTTTTAACATATCACTACAAACTGGCATAGTGCCTGATAAGTGGAAAATGGCAAATGTAATACCTATTTACAAGGCAGGTGACAGGTCCTTGGCCTAGAACTATAGACCAATAACCCTTACCTCCATAGTGGGAAAATTTATGGAATCAATAATTGCCGAAGCAATTCGTAGCCGTCTTGATAGGCACAGATTGATTAATGAATCTAAACACGGTTTTACAAAGGGGCGTTCCTGTCTTACAAATTTACTAACTTTTTTCACTAAAGTGTTTGAGGAGGCAGATCATGGTAATGAATATGATATTGTGTATATGGACTTCAGTAAGGCTTTCGATAGAGTTCCACATCAGAGGCTATTGAGGAAACTTAAGGCACACGGAATAGAAGGAGAAATTTTTTCCATGGCTGACAAATAGGCAGCATAGACTTTGCATAAATGGAGAGAAATCAGAATGGGAGCACGTCACAAGCGGTGTTCCTCAGGGGTCAGTGTTGGGTTCGTTGTTGTTCACAATTTACATAAACGACATAGGTGAGGGAATAAATAGCGACATAAGCAAATTTGCTGATGACACCAAAATAGGCCGTTCAATTCATTCTATTGAGGACATTAGAGCACTCCAGGATGATTTGAATAGACTGATGCAATGGTCGGAGAAGTGGCAAATGCAGTTTAATATTGACAAATGCAAAGTTCTAAATGTTGGACAGGACAATAACCATGCCACATATAAACTAAATAATGTAGATCTAATACTACTGATTGCGCAAAGGATTTAGGAGTTCTGGTTAGCAGTAATCTAAAACCAAGACAACAGTGCATTAGTGTTCGCAATAAAGCTAACAGAATTCTTGGCTTTATATCTAGAAGTATAAATAATAGAAGTCCTCAGGTTGTTCTTCAACTCTATATATCCTTGGTTAGGCCTCATTTAGACTACACTGCACAGTTCTGGTCACCGTATTACAGAATGGATACAAATGCTTTGGAAAACGTACAGAGGAGCATGACAAAGATAGTCCCATGTATCAGAAATCTTCCATATGAGGATAGACTGAGGGCCCTGAATCTGCACTCTCTCGAAAGGTGTAGAATTAGGGGGGATATGATCGAGGTGCATAAATGGAAAACAGGAATAAATAAAGGGGATGTAAATAGTGTGCTGAAAATTTCCAGCCAAGACAGGACTCGCAGCAATGGTTTCAAGTTGGAAAAATTCAGATTCAAGAAGGATATAGGAAAGCACTGGTTTGGTAATAGAGTTGTAGATGAGTGGAACAAGCTCCCGAGTACAGTTATTCAGGCTAAAACGTTGTGTAGTTTTAAAAATAGGTTAGATAAATACATGAGTGGGTGTGGGTGGGTGTGAGTTGAATCTGACTAGCTTGTGCTGCTGGGTCTGGTGCAGTGCTCCTTCCTTGAGTGGAGGTGACAAGACTGGGTGGGTCATTGTGCTAATCCGGGGGGGGGGACATGGACCTGCTCCGCATGGGTCAGTAGGCCTGTTGCAGTGTTCCTTCTTTCTTCTTAAAGTAGTTTTGGCATTGTAGTAATGGTGCAGGTGTTTGGATGGCAGTTCTGGTGTGGTGTAGCTACTGCACATGTTGGCATGGTAGTTCTGGCGTGGTGGTTCAGGCGTTGGCATTATAGTTCTGGCGTAGTGGTGAAGGTTGTGGTTGTGCAGATGTTGGTGTGGTAGTTCTGGCAGGATAGTGATGATGGTGGTGGTGGTGGTGGTTTTGGTGGTGGTTTCTGGAGAGTTTATCTGGAGAGAGTTCCGCGGGTCAACGCCCCCGCGGCCCGGTCTGTGACCAGGCCTCCTTAGGTCAGTGTCCCAGGATGCGACCCACACCAGTCGACTAACACCCAGGTACCCATTTTACTGATGGGGAACATAGACAACAGGTGGAAAGAAACACGTCCAATGTTTCTACTCTGGCTGGGAATCGAACCCAGGCCCTCACCGTGTGAAGCGAGAGCGTTAACCACCAGGCCACCAGAACCCTGGTGGTGGTGGTTTTGGTTGTGGTGGTGGTGGTGGTGCAGGTGTTAGCATTGTAATTGGGGTAGTTCAGGTTTGGAATGATAGTTCTGCATTGGTGGCAGTGCAGGTGTTGCCATAGTAGTTCTAGCGTGGTGATGGTAGTGCTTATGTTGGCATGGTAGTTGTGGTGTGTCGGTAGTGTCGGTACTGTCATGGTAGCTGTAATGTTGTAGTGGTAGTGCAGGTGTTGGTATGGTAGTTGTTGTGTGACGGTGGTAGTGCAGGTGTTGGTATGGTAGTTGTTGTGTGACGGTGGTAGTGCAGGCATTGGCATGGTAGTTGTGGTGTGGTGGTGGTGGTAGTGCAAGCATTGGCATGGTAGTTGTGGTGTGGTGGTGGTAGTGCAGATGTTGGCATGGTAGTTGTGGTGGCGGAAGTGCAGGTATTGGCATGGTAGTTGTGTGGTGGTGGTGGTAGAACAGGCACTGGCATGGTAGTTGTGGTGTGGTGGTGGTAGTGCAGGTACTGACATAGTAGTTGTAGTGTGGTGGTGGTGGTAGTGCAGGTACTGGCATGGTAGTTATGGTGTGGTGGTGGTAGTACAGGTACTGGCATGGTAGTTGTGGTGTGGTGGTGGTAGTGCAGGTACTGGCATGGTAGTTGTGGTGTGGTGGTGGTAGTGCAGGTACTGGCATGGTAGTTGTGGTGTGGTGGTGGTAGTACAGGTACTGGCATGGTAGTTGTGGTGTGGTAGTGGTAGTGCAGGTACTGGTATGGTAGTTATGGTGTGGTGGTTGTAGTGCAGGTACTGGCATGGTAGTTATGGTGTGGTGGTTGTAGTGCAGGTACTGGCATGGTAGTTATGGTGTGGTGGTTGTAGTGCAGGTACTGGCATGGTAGTTATGGTGTGGTGATGGTAGTGCAGGTACTGGCATGGTAGTTATGGTGTGGTGGTTGTAGTGCAGGTACTGGCATGGTAGTTATGGTGTGGTGATGGTAGTGCAGGTACTGGCATGGTAGTTATGATGTGGTGGTGGTAGTGCAGGTACTGGCATGGTAGTTATGATGTGGTGATGGTAGTGCAGATACTGGCATGGTAGTTATGGTGTGGTGGTGTAACTACTGTAGTACCTCACTGGGAGTATCAACATACCAACTAGTAAGACATTCCCAACCCTAATATTAATGGTTTGGAAAAAGAGAATGAAAGGGAGGAAGGATAAGATATGGAGAGGGAGAGACAGGAGAGGAGGTGAGAAGCTAAAAGGTAAACTGAGACAAGGTACACAGAGAAGGAAGAGAAGCAGCAGCTGCTTCCCTTCTCCCACGCATAAATTTCCCCTTGATGCATCAAGGGGAAAATCAGAGTTGGTAAACATTTGGTTGGCAGACCTCAGCGGCGGCTCCTTTGGTGCATAAGGTCACCTTCCTCTTAAAACATTCAGGCGTTTTTATAAGTAACGTTTAAATGAGAAATGACTTGTTATGTATAGCTGGCTTCCCTGGGGTATGTATTCACATCAAAAGTATTTTGTATGTATTGCGAGTTTAAATAAACACATGATTAATAATAAAAGAGATGGAGATATATACAGCAGTTATTTCGATATCAATTATTTGCATACAATACAAAAATTATTGCTGACACAGAAACAAATGATATTGACAAAGTATTTGTTAACATTAAGTTTTGGAACACATGGTCAGATTCACTTAAATGCTTATTATACAATAGAAAGAAACTTGTTGAATTAATATCTAGAAAAACCAAGGTGCAAATACCTTGTGTTCATATATAGAATGAATGTATTATTTAGTGAACTTAGTCTATATTAATATTAGCTTCGCCACGCCTTCAAACAAGCTTGTCTTGAACTTTGAACTTTCCTGTTATATTGTGAAACATTTTGTGAAGATTCACACAGTTATACATAAATTATTTGTAAAATTAATTAATTCTTTTAGAGATGACAACTGATGGGTCATAAAGTGAATTTTGAATTATGACAGTCATCGAGGCTGGTCACGGACCGGGCAGCGGGGACGTTGACCCCCTAAACCCTCTCCAGGTATACTTCAGGTAATACTAATATTATCCAGTTCTAACACTTAGCAGACGACCCCAATGTGATTAATAAAGATGGAAACAAAATAGAATTGACTTTCTCACCACTGCGCAATCCGAGAAAGGTGGAGCATCCCACATATCCCAAAGTGGTTGGGTCACTTGCCTTGATTCCTCCTCTTCCCTTCCTTCCCATCCTTTTCCAGTTATTTCCATCCTTCCTTATCCTTCTTCCTTCCCATCTTACGACAGCTCTCGTCGTCCTCGATTCGATTCGATTCGGAGCATCCCCTTTATCAGACAGCTCTAACATCATGTACCTCGGTTCACATAAGAATACCAGGAGATGTAGATCAACGGTCATGAACTCTAGGAGTTGTAACTCGACCCGGCCAATCACAATAAAACTATGAGAAGAATTGTGATGATATTCTCTAAGGTGCCTCAGAAACCCAGATGACAAAGACATTTTCACGTTATCCCACTGGAGCTTAGAGGAAATGCAAGATATATACCTAATTATTATTTGTTACAGTTATCTTGTTCTTTGAACCTCAGTTAGATTATCAGTATTGTTCAATAAAAAAAGTATATCAGCTACATTTAGAGAGGTCGAGGGAGAATTCATCTGGATGGGATATTCCTGAAACAGTTAGACTAATCTTCTTCGACTCACAGCAGTTATTTTCTCAATGCTAAGATTAGATTTTGGCACCGAAGTGGCTAGTTTATTGTGCACCCCAAATCCATCCTGTGGACGGTAGCGCAAGAGCATATGGATACACAAAAGGCCTAGGAACTAGGCCCCAAACGGGTTAACAGGAGTTCATTTGGATTTATATCTACAATTCACTTGTCTGTTACAAGCAAATTTAGGAAATTTTCTTAGTATATCTGGTATCTTATTATCAATAATAAGATATCTTGACATGCACATAGGTTATTATACTATTTCTATATTCCTCAGTAAGTGGACAGTTAAGCATATAGTGTTCAAGACAGTGACCATATGCCTGACCACTTAATTTGCATTTAGTTTGATCATCATCTGTGTGTCTCCCAAACTGCCAGAAGTACTTGTAACCAAGCCTAAGTCTGGCCACTACAACATCAGTCAGTCTGTTGCTCCATAAACATACTTATCTACCTTCATGTTATCATAGTGAGTTATAGATCTACTCAGGCTTCTAATTGCATTCCTATAGCATTCATTTTCATTATTTACTTCTCTTCTAATATTATTCCTAATGCTAGACACAGTTATACCAAAGTTATATTCTACATTCTCCTTCTGGGTACCCTTCTTGGCTAATATATCAACTTTATCATGAAGGAGTAATCCAATATGTGATGGGATCCATAGCGATTGTACATTAATTCCTTTTTCCCGGATTTATGAGTATCGATACCTGGCTTCTCCAGTGAGCATGTTGTTAGAGTCGTTATATGACCCAGACATAGAATCAGTAATGACAATAAAGTCAAGCTCAGATAGGGATATTACAAACACAAAAACTAATGTACAGCTGGAAACTATACATACACGGCGCTCTTATGTGCACGGTAGCAATGGTGTGGCAGCCGCAGTCGAGCAATTATGTGAGGAATGGGTGCACGTGAGGTGCCCAGATAGCATAAGTGATGATGAATTTGATTTAGTAGTAACCAGAAGTGATAATTTTAATTTTGTAATGCATCCCTAGGTCAACTTGAGACCACAAAGCCAGTGTTATTTCCAGATCAAATTACATAAGACATGTGTTTATCCTGTACTAATGGACGGAGGAAGAATAGATTTACACAGATTTTACAAAGGCGTTTGACAAATGCAATCATGGAGTGATAGCTCACAAAAGGTAGGCAGATGGATTTTCGGGTTTCTAATACACACAACACAAAAAGTACTGTAGTAGTAAACAGAGCAAGATCCAGCATCAGCGAGGTCAAAAGCCCAGTGCTCCAAGGCACTGTCCTGGCACCTCTGCTGTTTCTCATCCTCGTACCATAGATAAAAATACCCGTCACATTTTTGTATCATCATTTGCAGACGACACTAAACTAAGCATGAAAGTCACTACGATAGAGGACACTGAAAAATTACAGGAAGACATAAGCAGTGTTTTCCAGTGGGCAGTGGATGGTGATAAGTTCCAGCTGCTTAGGTATGGAAAGAATGAAGAACTCAAAAGGAACACTATATACAAAACATATACTCACTGGAGCGGAGGAGAGAGAGTTACATGATAATATATACCTGGAAAGTACTCGAGGGCTTGGTCCCAAGTCTGCACACTGCCATAACAACATACTGGAGTGAGGGATATGGGAGGAAGTGTAAAATAAACCCAGTGAGGAGCAGGGGTGCGGCGGGGACAATAAGGCAACACTGTATCAACATCCGGGGTCCCAGACTATTCAACATCTTACCAGAAGATATCAGAAACACGGCTGGAACAAGTGTAGAAGCCTTCAAGAGGAAACTGGACAAGTATCTTCGCCAGGTGCCAGATCAACCAGGCTGTGATGGATACGTGGGGCAGCGGACCTCCAGCAGCAACAGCCTGGTTGACCATTTAAGCAAACGAACCTGGCCTATGGCCGGGCTCAGAGACGAGTTAAACTCTCGAAACTATTCAAAGGTAATGGTAAAGGTAAGTCAATACACCGTATGTGAATTGTACAAGGGGTGGGTTCACAATAGATGCATGTTTGGTTATGTCAATGGTGCTAAATATCAGTATTGCAACCTCAGAGAAAGGACGAACCAATTATATTGTATATATTAATTTTGCTGATATTGTCGTTAATAGCTACGAAGAGAATTTCATGCTTAATATTAGCTTATTTATGTAGGTAAGATGTAACAACTACACTTCTCATTGTGCTTGCTGTGGGAGAATTTTGATTGGCTGCCAGAAATAGCAAACTACCTCCTGCCCGCTTGTTTCACAGTTGGTGTCAGGCGCAACCTGGTACCCACCCGGCGGTGTCGCATAAGCAAGCTATTACTAAATCACGGGAGTAGTGCTGAAGGCGGCTGAGTGGCTCCTTCTACTGAGCAGTCTCTTCCTGAGCAGTCCCTCCTGAAAAGGGGTGCGGCTGAGTGGCTCCCTTTCCTGAGCGGACGCCTTTTCACACCTATATGCTAATGACCTTGACCTCGTCCTCACCCCCACCCACGACCCCCCACCCACGACCCCACCCACGAACCCCCCACCCACGACCCCCCCACATACGACCCCCCACCCACGACCGCCATCCACTACCCTCCACCAATGACCCCACCCTCTACCCCCACCCACGACCCCCACCCACGACCCCCACCTACGACCCCCACCCACGACCCCCACCCATGACCCCACCCACGACCCCACCCACGAACCCCACCCATGACCCCACCCTCAACCCCCACCCACGACCCCCACCCACGACCCCCACCCATGACCCCCACCCACGCCCCCCACCCGCGCCCGCGCGCCCCGCTCGCCCCTCGCGCCCGCCCGCGCCCCTCGCGCCCGTCCGTCGCGCCCGCCCGCGCCTTCTGCAGCGTCGTCCGGATCGCCTCCGCTCCCCGATTTTTTTTCCGATTTTTATCATTTTTTTTTATTTTCTTGTGCTCTCCATCTCCTCGGATCAAGTTTTTTTGGATTCCCCCTCTCCCCACTTTCACCCCCATCCCAATTTTTTTTCTTGATAATACAAAGACTCTACTTCCTTGGATGAAGTTTTTTGGATCCCCCCCCTCTGGGGGTAAGCATTCAAAATGGACTCCCACTTTCACCCCAAAATATTCCTCCTCCATCTCCTTGGATCAAGGTTTTTTCGATAATACAAAGACTCCAATTCCTCAGATCAATTTTTTTCTTGAAATCAATAATACCAAGTCTCCAACTCCTTGGATCAAGTTTTTCTCGATAATACCAAGACTCCATCTCCTCGGATCAAGGTTTTTTTGGGTTCCCCCCTCTGGGGGTAAGCATTCAAATGAACTCTCACTTGCATCCCAAGTATTTCTCCTCCATCTCCTTGGATCAAGTTTTTCTCGATAATACAAAGACTCCAATTCCTCGGATCAAGTTTTTCTCGAAATCAAAGACTCCATCTCCTTGGATCAAGTTTTTCTCGATAATACCAAGACTCCATCTCCTTGGATCAAGTTTTTGGGTTCCCCCCTCTGGGGTTAAGCATTCAAATGAACTCCTCCTATGGGGCATGGTACTTTCTCTTACTACAGGTCTAAACAAGTGTGACGTCACCCCACCTGTGTTTACTCGGCGGTCAGTGACGTCACGTGATGACCTCACACATACAGGCTGAATCTTGTCGACTTCCCCCTATGTCAGTGACGTCACGTGATGACCCCACACCCAGGCTGAATCTTGTCGAGCAAGACAATAACTTAAAATGCAGGATAACCCAATTAATTTCACATTTTTTTCGTTAATACCCACAACAATCCACAATTTCTTTACAAAAGACAACACAAGTATAGACATTTTTCTCGTTTTAACTATTTCATCAGAAAAAAGTCACCACAACACTTACAACTTATAATCACTTTTCGATTAATTCACTAGTCACAATTTTACATATTACGAAGTTAATACGCACACACATCTCACTTTACTTTGAACACCTTCAAAACACTCTCATAAATCATTTGAATACTCACAAAAATACCTTTGAACATTTCCAAACAACACTGAAACACTTCCAAAATATCATTTTGAGTACTCCCAAATACACCACTGAATACTACTAAAACACCACTGAATACAGTCAAAACACCACCAAAATCACCATAAACTAAGATCAACATAACAGACTAACACCCATTTTCACACAAATCCCCTCAAATCACTATAACCAAGACGATTACCAATTTCTATGAGTACACTCTCCTCCAACTAAGATATAACATGAACGCAAAAAAACATGAACACAAACCAAACACACACGAACACTTACAACAGAATCAAGTCTTTTTTCGATATCTCTAGTTCGACAACAACACCCACAACCCACAACACCCACATCCCACATCACCCACAACCCACATCACCCACACCCCACAATTTTTTTCTCGTTATAACTAATTTCATCAGAAAAAGTCACAACAACAACCCACAACTTATAAACACTTTTCAGCATCTCTAGTTCGACAACATCACCCACAACCCACAACACCCACAACCCACAACACCCCACAACCCACAACACCCCACAACACCCCACAACCCACACACCCCACAACACCCACAACACCAACCCACTTATAACATCTTTTTTTTTGGTATCTCTAGTTCGACAACAACACCCACAACGCACAACACCCACATCCCACAACACCCACAACCCACATCACCCACACCCCACAATTTTTTCTCGTTTTAACTAATTTCATCAGAAAAAGTCACAACAACAACCCACAACTTATAAACACTTTTCAGCATCTCTAGTTCGACAACAACACCCACAACCCACATCCCACAACACCCACAACCCACAATTTTTTCTCGTTTCAACTAATTTCATCAGAAAAAGTCACAACAACAACCCACAACTTATAACTCACTTTTTCAGCATCTCTAGTTCGACAACAACGCCCACAACACCCACAACCCCCAACACCCCACAACCCACAATTTTTTCTCGTTTTAACTAATTTCATCAGAAAAAGTCACACATTATCCCTAAAACAACCTTCCTTATTCATCCGTATATCTCTTAGAGATATTTTAACCTCGACGGCCCATCACGACGTAGGAGCCAGAGCAACCATCACCACTCCAACATCACCTACTACACTCTGGCTCCTAATGTCATGATGGGCCGTCGGGGTTAAAACAACTCTAGGAGATATACGGAATGAATAAGGAAGGATGTCTTAGGGATGATATGGATGAGGAATGTGATATGCAACATAAATGCGGTACGAATATTCATACCGCAATATGTCAAGTATAGGTTTTGGTGTATGTCTTAGTTAAGATGTGTATGTCTTAGTTGGAGGTGAATGTCTTAGATTTGGTGTGTATGTCTCATGTCTTAAATTTGTGATTGAAATGTATAAGTTGTGGGTGCCTGTGTATTTTTTTTTTTTGTGATGGTGATATGTTATAGTGCTCATGTTATGTTATAGATGTTGGTGGAAGTGTTGTGGTATTTTTGTGTATGTCTTATTTTTGTGCGAATGTTTAAAAAATAAGTGTTTTCAGTGATCATAGTAGTTTTGAGATGCATGATCTTAGATTTTTGTTGATCTTGGTGATGAGTGTTGATAGATGACGGTAAACATGATATGGAATTGGTGATCGTGATTTTTGTGTGAATAATTATAAAAATGTGTGTTTTCTGTGATCTTGGTGGTGGGGTCATAAAATCTGGTAATCGTCTTGGTTATAGTGTTCTTAGATAATGTAGGGTACAACAGGTTGAAACAAGGTGGGTTGGGTGTGATGTTACCGACCGCCAAGTAAACACAGATGGGAGTGTGACGTCACTGGAGGTGAGCTCGTCGGTCCTGTGAGGTGTGACATCGTGTGTTGGTGGTAGTGAGGTGAGTGCGCTTAGATATTGTCAAATATGATTTTTTGTGTTAATGTTTATAAAAAATGAGTGTTTTCTGTGATATTAGTGGTTTTTGAGGTAAGTGAATATGGGTGTTTGTTGTTGGTGGTTGTCTTAGATTATGTGTGTACAAGATATGTTTTCAGTTGATGGTGATCATGTACTAAGTGTTTGTGTATTAGGTCTGTGTTCAAGTTTTTCTTTTTTTTGCGCCCATGGGGAAGGAGTTCTTGGTTATAGTGATTTGAGGGAATTTCTATAAAATGGATGTTAGCTGGTAATGCTAAACTTAGTTTCTGGTGATTTTGACGGTGTTTTGGTAGTATTCAGTGGTGATTTGGTAGTAATTAGCAGTGTTTTGGGAGTATTCGGAGGTGTTTGATGGTGTTTTTTGAAGGTGTTCATATGATGTGCAGAGTATTTTTTTGAAGGTGTTCCGTGGTGTTTTGGTGATGTTCAGAGTTGGTTCAAAGTTAGTCAGTGTGTTAGTTATGGTAATGTCTCATGTCATATGTGTATGAGTTAGTTTTTTTTTTTGTGCTAATATTGTAAAGTCTGGAGAATGAGGGAGGAGTTTGGTGGATGAGATGTAATTTCGGTTAATGAAATGTGTAAGTGTGAATGTAAATTGGTGAGTGAGTTAGAGAAGACAAAATGTTATGTGATCTTAGTAAAAGTATAGATAGTTTTAGTGATCTTCGTTATGATGATGTTTTAAGAGAATGTGTACAAAAAAATGTGTGATCTTAGTGGTGGGGTTATAGAATTTGGCAAACGTCTTGATTGTGGTGATCTTAGATATTGGAGATATAACAGGTTGAAACAAGTAACTTCCTCTCGTTAAGTTAAATGAAGTAAAAGTGGGGTGTGACGTCGCTGATCGCCAAGTAAACGCAGGATGGAGGTATCCCTATCTGTGCTGGTATGTGTTGGTGGTAGTGAGAGGAGTGTATTAGATATTGTATGGAGTTGGTGATTGTGATCTTTTGTGTGAATGTTTATGAAAATGAGTGTTTTCTGCGATCTTAGTGGTTTTGAGGTGAGTGGTCATTGATGATAGTTGATGGATGTCAGCTTTTTTTTTTTTTTTTTTTTTTTTTTTTTTTTTTTTTTTTTTTTTTTTTTTTTTTTTTTTTTTTTTTTTTGTGTGTGTGTGTGTGTACATGTTATGATTTCAGTTGGTGGTGATCCTGTTGTAAGTGTTTTTCGGTGTTGTTTGGAAATGTTCAAAGGTGTTTTTTTTTTTGTGAGTATTCAAATGATTTATGAGTGTTTTTTTTTTTTTTGCGCTCATGTTATAAAATAGTCATGAGGTGAGTGGGATCATCTTTGGTTATAGTGATTTGAGGGGATTTCTATAAAATGGGTGTTAGTTGGTGGTGTGCATCTTAGTTTCTGGTGATTTTTAGTGTTGTTTGGGCAGTATTCGGTGGTGTTTTGGTAGTATTTCGGTGGTGTTTTGGTAGTATTCGGTGGTGTTTTGGTAGTATTCGGTGGTGTTTTGGTAGTATCGGTGGTGTTTTTGGTAGTATTCGGTGGTGTTTTGGTAGTATTCGGTGGTGTTTTGGTAGTATTCGGTGGGTGTTTGGTAGTATTCGGTGGTGTTTTGGAGTATTCGGTGGTGTTTTGGAGTATTCGGTGGTGTTTTGGGGAGTATTCGGTGGTGTTTATGGGAGTATTCGGTGGTGTTTTTGGGAGTATTCAAAGGAGTTTGATGATGTTTTGAATGTGTTCAAATGATGTTTTTGGAGTAATCAAAGGTAATTGATGATGTTGTTGGTGTTGTACAAAGTAAAGTGTGGTGTGTGTGGGTGTGTGTGTTTTAGTTTTGATAAAATGTCTCATGTCATAAGTGTATGAGTTAGTTTTTGTGATAATGTTGTAAAGTCTGGAGACTGAGGGAGTAGTATGGTGGATGTGTTGTAATTTCAGTTAATGAAATGTGTAAGAGTAGAGAAATTAGAGATGATAAATCTTATTTGGGAGTAATCAAAATGATATTTTGGAAGTGCTTCAGTGTTGTTTGGAAATGTTCAAAGGTGTTTATGTGAGTATTCAAATGATTTATGAGAGTGTTCGAAGTAATCTTGGGGTTGTTCTGTAGTGAGATGATAAAGGTTGTGGATGAGAGAATATTTCTTAAGAGATATTGAGAAAAGGTCGTCACAAATAATGTATGAGAGTGCTTTGAAGGTGTTCAAAGTAAAGTGAGGTGTGTGTGTGTGTGTGTGTACTCACCTATTTGTACTCACCTATTTGTGGTTGCAGGGGTCGAGTCCTAGCTCCTGGCCCCGCCACTTCACCGGTTGCTACTAGGCCCTCTCTCTCCCCGCTCCATGAGCTTTATCAAACCTCGTCTTAAAACTGTGTATGGTTCCTGCCTCCACTACGTCATTTTCTAGGCTATTCCACTGCCTTACAACTCTATGACTGAAGAAATACTTCCTACTATCTCTCTGACTCATTTGTGTCTTCAACTTCCAATTGTGGCCTCTTGTTTCTGTGTCCCCTCCCTGGAACATCCTGTCTTTGTCCACCTTGTCTATTCCACGCAGTATTTTATATGTCGTTATCATGTCTCCCCTGACCCTCCTGTCCTCCATGTCGTCAGGCCGATTTCCCTTAATCTTCTTCATAGGACATTCCCCTTAGCTCTGGAACTAACCTTGTTGCAAACCTTTGTACTTTCTCTAGTTTCTTGACGTGTTTTATCAAGTGCGGTTCCAACAGGTGCAGCATACTCCAGTATGGGCCTGACATACACGGTGTACAGTGTCTTGAATGATTCCTTACTAAGGTACGGAATGCGTTCTCAGGTTTGCCAGGCGCCCATATGCTGCATATATCTGTTGAGTTGCTTCCGGAAAG
>NC_069445.1:3149447-3174239 GCF_026875155.1 Cherax quadricarinatus | reverse complement strand
GTGTTGTTTGTTAAGTTGAATATTTTTTTTGTGTGTGAGTTCTTTGCTTACTGTGTGACCTGTCAATTTTTAATTACTTATGCAGAATTGTTAAGTATTTTCTTCCCGTTTAAGCCTATTGTTTTAAATCTTTCTATTTTTTTTTTTTTTGACTTAAGCCCTTTCAGTAATTTCACTGAGAAGATGTCCCAGTCACTTTTGAACGTTCACTTAGTGTATCATGCCAGTCAAATTTCAATAGAATCAGTCCACAGTACTAATATTCCCTTACTGACTGAAAGACAATACTTTAGCCCTTGACAATGTGTTTGTTCGCACAGCTTGTATCTGAGATTTGTTAAAGTGCTGCGAAATGTGAAGTTCAGATTAAGTCCTATAGATCCGTGAATTACTTATTAACGTAGCCGAGGGGTCAGGCATAGTAATACTGTCACTCCTGTCTGGACTCCAGCCACAATATCATGCACGCAGGATAGTGCTGAGACTACTATCCTTGCGATGGCGACTTGTTAAAGTACTCGTTCCTTCCCGGGGGAAAGCTTTGAGAAGAACTTTACTTGCAACGAGTTATGCCATCTCTTGCTGATGCCACAAGCCGTTGCAGAAAGACGTTTCTGTGGCTAGTGTGCTCATTTGAGTGTTGTTGTTGTCCCTTGTGTTTCAGATTTTTGATCCCATCCTAGTTGACAGTAATCAGTGCATTGTAAGAAGTTATTTCTTGAATAACTTTCACGTTGTTAACGTTTGTAAGTGTAGTTTCTTTATAGCTGAAAACCTCGTGTCACTGTGTTGCGACTCAGATTGAATATCAGCATTGTTCACTGTGTTCTTTCTTTTCTCCTGTGCTTGCAGTTTGAGATAGAGATTCGTTCTCCCTTCTAATCGCGTGTTATAGCGTTAATTTTTACAACCGGGGGGAGTCATCCACTCCACCCAGTTTGTTCATTCCTCCAGTAAGAAAGAACTGATACCTTTATTCCAGAACAAACAGCCTACTGGAAGGTTAGCAGATGGACCTTGACTATCCAAGAGTTCAATCCTACTTTTGAACATTTACCTGGCAAGTCGAATGAGTCGCAGTGCTTATCGCGACAACGTTGGGTGTAGTTACTGCAGATCCTCCATTTACCTCGAGGATGTCAAAATGCCCAAAAAACCCGACCCCTTTGTGGTTGGTGTGATTCAAATTTCTGCTCCAGGAAGGATCTTAATTCTTACTGTGAAGCCACCAGCATCCATTAGTGACTTTGTAATGAGCCAAGAAATTACTGTATCGAATAGTCGATTTGAGTACTCCTAGCAGACGAATTAGTAATTCCACAGTAAACTAGTGATTGTAGCTGTATCTTTTGTAGATACTCGTTCAGACTGTCCTCAGTCAAAGCATGTGTTAGCCTTGCAGAGGAATTCGATCCTCCCAGAGATAACCATTCTGCATATGTAAACCTCACCCTCGCCAAAATTGGGTTTAAATGTACATGTCTGTATAACTAGATGTCCGAGATGAAGTAAATTGTCAACTGTTTGTTATTAACTGATTAGTTTTCAAAAATATTTTTTTTTTTTCCGTGTTCACGTTCCCTCCGTATTCTGAGAATTTGACAGTAATTTGAGTGCACCAGATGCCTTTGCTTTTTAATTTCACCTTGTATATATATATTTATTCTTCCTCAGATCCGTAAGGTGCATGAATACAGATCATCGATCAATTCCATCCATTTTGTACAATGATTTGTTCTTATAGTTTGTAATGATTACGTTAACACCCCATTACGTAAAATCCTTATGGATACCATCCATTAGTTCTAAGTATATATGAATTTGTTACTGTATAGAATCAGCCCAGAACCGCCTCCCTGTTCAGCCTATAACAGTAGTGTATGTCGAGACGCATATGTAACATGGACCGAGCTGTCAGCATAGTTGTTGTTTCCCTGTGTTATATAGCATACCCGTATTAGTATCACCATGTGTTTTAGATAGGAGATCCCTTGTAGGCCTGTGACTTTGTGTGACGTCACGGGTTTGCGCATGTGTAGGCTCGTACCTCTGCCTCCCTCTCACTCGGCGGCAGACAATCCAGACTAGAACACGGCAAGGCTGGGCTCCATTCCTCATCATCTCAGTCTGACAATATATATTACCATCCAACAAGTGTGTCTACCTTCAACCCTCGATATCTCCATTTAAGAACCCCTACGATAACTTGGATCACGTCAGGATGAACCAACCTGGATCACATCAGGATAAACCAGCATGGTTCATGTCAGGATGAACCAGCTTGTTACATGTCAGGAAAAACCAACCTGGATCACGTCAGGATGAACCAACCTGGATCACGTCAGGATGATCCAGCCTGGATCACGTCAGGATGAACCAACCTGGATCACGTCAGGATGAACCAACCTGGTTCACGTCAGGATGAAACAACCTGGATCACGTCAGGATGAACCAGCCTGATTCATGTCAGGATGAACCAGCCCGGTTCATGTCAGACGAACCAGCCCGTTACACGTCAAGATAAACCAACCTGGATCACGTCAGGATGAAACCAACCTGGTTCACGTCAGGACGAACCAGCCTGTTACACGTCAAGATAAACCAACCTGGATCACGTCAGGATGAACCAACCTGGTTCACGTCAGGACGAACCAACCTGGTTCACGTCAGGACGAACCAACCTGGATCACGTCAGGATGAACCAACGTGGATTTAAAATCAGGATGAACCAAGCTGGATCACGTCAGGACGAACCAACCTGGATCACGTCAGGACGAACCAACCCGGATTTGCGTCAGGACGAACCAACCTGGATCACGCAGGACGAAAACCCAAACCCGGATCACGTCAGGATAAACCAACCTGGATCACGTCAGGATAAACCAACCTGGTTCACGTCAGGATGATTATTATTATTATAATCAAGGGGGAAGCGCTAAACCCGGAGGATTATACAGCGCTTGGGGGGGGGGATGTGGAAGGCATTCAGGCTTAATTCAGGGAACTGGAGCACAGATACAATTCCCTAAATCAAGAGCCCCTCACCAACATCAAGGAACCTTCCTTGTGGTGTCACGTCAGGATGAACCAGCCTGGATTACGTCAGGATGAACCAACCTGGATCACGTCAGGATGAACCAACCTGGATCACGTCAGGATGAACCAGCCTAGATCACGTCAGGATGAACCAACCTGGATCACGTCAGGATGAACCAACCTGGATCACGTCAGGATGAACCAACCTGGATCACGTCAGGATGATCCAGCTTGGTTCATGTCAGAATGAACCAGCCTGGTTCACGTCAGGACGAACCAACCTGGTTCACGTCAGGACGAAAACCCAAACCCGGATCACGTCAGGATTGAACCAGCCTGGTTCATGTCAAGATGAACCAGCCTGGATCACGTCAAGAAGAACCAACCTGGATCACGTCAGAATAAACCAACCTGGATCACGTCAGGATGAACCAACCGGATCACGTCCGGATGACCAACCTGGTTCACGTCAGGACGACCAACCTGGTTCACGTCAAGACGAACCAAACCTGTTTCACGACAGGATGGAACCAACCTGATCACGTCCTGATGAAACCAATCGGATCACGTCAGGATGACCAACCCGGATCACCTCAGGTGAATAAACCATACCCCCGGCCGGGATTGAAGCCGCGGTCATAGAGTCTCAAAACTCCAGCCTGTCGCTGGAGTTGCAATCGGTCATTACGATTTCTTGAGATCAAGTTGACGTCAGGATGAATCTTCTTACCTTACCAAAATGCAGTCGGTGGTTTTATACTGGTCTATAGTTAAATGCTTCCCGCTTGTAGCTTTTTCTCAAATTTTGAGTCTACCTTTCCTGTCTTCAGAGCTCCTGGCAATTAAACATCTTCCATGGACATTTAGCATCATATCTATGGTTTAGACAGTGCTTCTGCATTCTGTCATATAACCCCTAGTACTCCCTGACATGTCCCCATTGTTCTTATGTATCCAGCTCCTTCCCTGTATGTTGAACTCTGTTAGTACCCTTTGCAGTCACCTTTCTCGATGGCTGTCTTGTTTGCCCGTTGCTTTCAGAGAGAATTTCCTTTCAAATCGTTTGTTTAACCCATTCGCAGACTTTTTTTTTGGACGTTTATCCAGAGCTCAACTCCTTCTCCTTCAGTCTTATTACATGACGTGTTCCATCGTTTTTCTTCTGCTGTAACTGTGAAGTAGTTGAAGAGGTCAGATAAAATTTTTCTGCTATGTCATTCTCATCACTTAGCTTTGATTGAGTCGTCTGGTAGGGGAGGGGGAGGGGGGAAGGGGAGGTGGGAGGGGGAGGTGGGAGACGGGAACAGGGGGAAGGGGTAAGGGGGAAGGGGAAGGGGAGGAGGGGAAGGGAAGGGGGAGGGAGGGAATAGTTTCCATGTTAAATGTCTTATACATGTGATATGTTTCACGTGTGTCTGTGTTTGTGTGCAATTTGTATCTGCGTGTAACATGAGTGTAAGCACGTGAAGTATGGGTTCCAGCGCGTGTATGGAAATCATCCGTGCGCGTGCCTGGAATTGTGTACTCTTTGTCACGCAACAGTTTCGTTTTGTGATGTTAGTACTACTGGCAGAGAGCTCTGCTTGCTGTGTCTCTTACTGCTCAGGATGCGACCCACAAAACTGACTTAACAGAGGTATTTATTTGTTGCCAGGTGATCAGTGGCAGGTGTTCCCGGACTTCCCAAAACATCTCTACATTTGCTAGATTTGAAACTAAAATCATAAAAGAAACGTAATTATTTATATATTTACAGATAAATTCCTGGAATTTCAGGCCACATTTTACGGAAAAAACAGAACACCAGAAACAGAGGAAGGACCACCAACAGAATGTTTACTCAATCCTTTTAGGATGAGGCAACTGTGGGACTAGAAAAACATTGAGTAAAAGTAATGAGCATTATATTACCGAATTTTAAAATGTTACTTGCAAATATACTGCAAAACAGAATCGAATATGTTATAATTTTTGCTGAGAATAGCGCGAGCGAGCTGCGCGAGTGTGATGCGGGACACACCGAGGTCAAGTAGATTAGTTAAACAAGGATTGGTGTGGTGTTGATGCTGCTTTTCGTGGTGCTGCCTGCTGGTGGTGTAGTGCTGGTGGTAGTGTGTGGTTGTGTGGTGATGGTGATGGTGGGTGTGTGTGCTGCTGCTGTCGTGTGCTGCTGCTGGTGGGGTAGTGCTGGTGGTGGTGGTGATGTGCTTGTGGTGGTGATGGTGGTGGTGCTGGTGGTGCCTGCTGTATGTCGTGGTGCTGCTGCTGGTGGTGTTAGTGCTGGGTGGTGGTGGTGATGGTGAAGGTGTGGTTTTTTTTTTTTGGGAAAAAAAAAAAACCAAAAAATTTTTGGTTGTGGTGCTGGTGGTGCGCTCGCTTGTCGAGTGGTGCTGCTGGTGGTGCTGCTGCACTCGTGGTGCTTGCTGCTGGGTAGTGCTGGTGGTGGTGGTGATGGTGGTGTGAGGGTGGTGCTGCTGTGGGTGGTGGTGGTGCTGCTGGTGGTGGGTGGTGGTCGTGCTGCTGCTACTGTGCTCCACCCTGCCCATAAAACAATCCACACATTTACTACAATACAGTGTGTATTGTACACTGGGCAAGCTGCACACTATACACTATGAAGGCTGTTCACGTCGCATATAACACTTGGGACAGAGACCGTTCACAATACACTATACACGGTAAGGTCATGCACGGAGCACAATACACAGGGTAGGTCATGCACGGTGCACTATACACTAATACAAGCCAGACACGCTACGCAACCAAGGGCAAGGTGGGTGCACGCAACACTACGCATCCTGCATAAGCCGTGCACGATACTTTGTTCACTATACAAGAGTCCAGTGACTAGTGAACAAATTGTCGGGCAGTCAAAAACAGTCCAACCAACTTATGACTGATACTCTTAAGTGTAACAACCATAAGTTCCTCTGTTGTCACTCACATCAAATTACTTATAATTTACCTTCTCTCATCTTATCCATCTCTCTCACTCTCATCCTGCCCTTTCTCTTTAACCCCTCTGACATATGTTGTACGTAAGGTATATAAAACCGACAAGATAGATTAATACAGACATGAAGCAACATCGTCTGCTTCACCTGACGTTTACTATCTAAGCGCCAGGATTCTTTTCATCTGCTTCGAATCTCCAACGACAATGGTGCTGTTCGCAACCTACTCCTAGGTTGAGGACTGATTACCTTAAAAAAAATACCTCATCTACTGTACATAGTTTCTACTGTCTTCAAGTTATGTCCAGGAATGGTGTATTGTAAAGCACTGGAAGCGAAACGTCTACAATAAAGATTACCAGATGTTGCACATGTGTCTACTCACAACCCTCTAGACATCTTTTTGATCCCGCACACCTGTTCCCTCTCTTCTCTCTCTCTCTCGTCTCGCTCATCTCTCCTCAACTCTCGGCTCTCGCTACTATCTATCCCCAGGATTTAATTTATCTCTCCTGCCTATTGATAAAAAACATGTCTCATTCACTCGTCTCTCACTTATTCCGCCATCTTTGTTGTATCCCATACTCTGACTTATCCTACCTATCTTCTCATCATGCTAATTTGGGTGTGTATCACACTGAGACACACTTTCACCAGCACCCAACCCCACTGAGACATCACAGACACCACACTTAACACTGAACACACATAACACTGAGACACATTAACACGAGACACCACTTAACACGAGACACACTACCACTGAGAACACACTAACCTGAGACACACTAACACTGGACACACTTAACACTGAGATAACACTTAACACTGAGACACACTAACACTGAGACACACTTAACCTGAGACCACTTAACACTGAGACACACTTAACACTGAGACACACTTAACACTGAAGATACACTAAACCTGATACAAACTTAACACGATACACACTTAACACTGAGACACAGAGAGATAGGCATGAGCTTGTTACCACCTGTCAGCTCATAAGACAGCCATCCCCACCGAGCCCCTTTGGGGCGGTAGATGGCAGACCAGAGTCCTAGCTTCTCCCTAAAAACGAGCCCCGTGAGCGGGAATGTGGCTAGTGCCTGTGGACACTTGTGGGTCCCAAAGATGAGGGGGTACTTGTACCTCCTCCCGGGCCGGGAGAATATCCGGCGAAATAACAAAAAAAAACTGAGACAACACTTAAACACTGAGAGACACACTTAATGAATATAAAAACAGATATATCATGGAGATATATACGCCGAGATAACACCCCATGTATTGTAGATGAATGTTTCAGAGAACCGACACGTTGATAAATTAGACACATTTGTAAAAACTGACCACATCGAATCAAGGTTAGTGGACTGATTACCTCATTCTCCTCCTGTTCTTCAGATTCTCTTTTATGGACTGATGAAGCCCTACTGTGTGGCGAAACGTTTCCTCAAAAATATACCCAAGAGTTGCACATGTGTCTAATTTCCCCACACACCATTATACACATCATGGAATTCCTAACCACATGTATACAACATGGATACACGCCATGTATAAATATATTACGTTATACACCAATGGCTGCAACACCATGGATACACACCTGTAATATAACCCTATTCAAATACAGGCGTAGATACACAATTAATACACATCATGTAAACACAGCAGTTGATACTATTATTAATAATAAACACACACAATTAATTAATAATAATAATCCATGTAAAGCGCTAAACCTAATGTGGTCCATTCGGCGCAGACGTGTTGGATGCTCGCGATCCTGCGTCTGCTGAGCACGAGACAGGTGCGCTTCCTATCTTACTCACCTTGATGACCCGCATGGCTACACCGACACATCATGCAATTAATGGCGAGAGAGTATTTTGTGATACACAAATGCCCGTACACCACGACCAAGGTACTCCGTAACTTTTCCACCAACATATATATATAAATATATATATATATATATCATAAATATTATATATAAATATATAATATATAAAATATAGTAAATATAAATATCTATGGTATATATATATATTTTAATGTATAATTGACTGGTGGGTAGAAGTACTTATGGTGAGTGTGTGTTTTAGCATAAATTTGAGGATCAGTTACCTGATCCTTTCACATGTCCGTGAAGGTGAATGTCTGGCGCGTCCACTGCAGTTGCAATTCACTGCCATATTTGAACTATAGTTTTTTCTCTAGCTCATTTCTACAATGAACTCTATTAAAATAAGTTTTTTTTCCTAGCTTTAAGGCTTCTAATTATTATATTAAAAGCTAAAAGATATATGCGGGTATATTTTACGACTGATAAACGAAGGTTTTAAACGATAAAATCATTTTGCCTGATTGACAACGATAGGATAGAGTTGCAAATGCAACTTAGATACTTCTAAGTTGCATTTTGCATGAGTCAAGACTTGACCTTGGCTTCTGGAGACATGGTACATTGAAAATCACTATCCTTAATATTGTCAAAAAACTATTTCCCCTCATCTTATAGTTCTAGCTCCGTTCCACTTTTTCTTTACAAGTATTCCAGATAGTGATGGTACATCCTAAATTTAGGTCCTCATCTGCCTTCTTAGCCGTCAATTTAAACATCATTAACTAGTTTCCTCTCACATCAAATAACATTCTTCATCACACCTTGTAATATCTGGTATATCTTGTGTGGCACGATCGTCCCTTCCTGAGTCTCTCTCTTAAGATAGTTCGGTCGGGTATAATTGCTTTTCGTTTATGTGGTGTTCCCTTTCCGTTGTAGCACTTTATCAAGTTTGTTACATGCAGATGACAGTGACCCACAACATCTTAGTGGCAGCATACTAGATCCAGGACTCCACAAAACACTAGAGCAGCATACTAATGCCAGGTCCTCCACAACACTATGCAGCATACAAGATGCCCAGGTCTCCAGGGCATCTCTCCTATGTAGGCATACTAGATTGTTCAGGTCCTCCACAAACCTATTGCAGCAAAAATACATGTGGCGCAGGTCTCCACAACACTAGTGTAGCATCTAATGTCAGGTCCTCCACAACAATAGTGCAGCATACTAGATGCAAAGGTATCAACCACAAGTGCCGCACACTAGATATCAGGTCTCCACAACACTAGTGCAGCATACTAATGTCAGGTCCGCCTCTTCACTAAGTGCAGCATACTAGTTGTCACGTCGCCACAACACTATTGCAGCATACTAGATGTCAGGTCTCCACAACACTAGTGCAGATACTAGATGCCAGTCCTCTAGTACACCCTAGTTTTTTCCTCCCTACACCTTTAGGTGAACCAAAGGACTCGTTCTGTTCTTCCCATTATTTCTGTTCCCTTGGACAAACCTCTCCTCTGGCCTCCTTGCATTTTTGTTGCCACAAAGTCCTATCATTTCCTTGTATGGTTTTCCTGTCAATTCCCCTCTCTCCCCACAGAAACGTCTTGAAAGGAATTCCTCATGCCTGAGTATTTCCCCCCTTTTGTAGTTTGGTTTCTTTTCTTCCCACCCTATAACTGCTACTCTCCTCCACTTGGAGCTCAACTATGTAGACGAAGCACAGAAAACACATCACTAGCTCCCAGGGCCTTTCATACATGAGGAATCGCCTCGATGTCTGAACTACTCAAGGTGGAATACAAGGTCCAGTCCTTGCTGGTTCCATCCTCTCCTCTTCTCTCTGGTAGTGTCTCTAACAGTTGATGCATGAGGTGAGAGAGTATAGTGCAGCATAAACTGATGCCAGGTCTCCACAACACTATGCACATATTTAGACCCAGGTCCCTCCAGAACACGCTCTAGTGCAGCATACTACATGCAGGTCTACACAACCCTAGTGCAGCATATTAAATACCACGTCTCCATAACACACTAATGCACCATACTTGATACTAGGTCTCCACAACACTAGTGCAGCATAATAGATGCCAGGTCTCAACACTAGTGCAGCATACTAGATGCCAGGTCTCCACAACACTCTAGTGCAGCATACATGCCAGGTCTCCACAACACTCTAGTGCAGCATATTAGATGCCAGGTCTCCACAACACTAGTGCACCTGCTAATGCCAGGTCTCACAACGACTAGTGGCAGCTATTAAGTTGCCAGGTCTCCACAAAACACTAGTGCAGCATATTAGATGCCAGGTCTCCACAAAACACTAGTGCAGCATACTAGATGCCAGGTCTCTACAATACTAGTGCAGCACATAAGATACCAGGTCTCCACAACACTATTGCAGCATACTTGATACTAGGTCTCCACAACACTAGTGCAGCATAATAGATGCCAGGTCTCAACACTAGTGCAGCATAATAGATATCAGGTGTCCACAACACTATTGCAGCATACTAGATGCCAGGTCTCAACACTAGTGCAGCATAATAGATATCAGGTCTCCACAACACTAGTGCAGCATACTAGATATCAGGTCTCCACAACACTAGTGCAGCATACTAGATATCAAGTCTGCACAACGCTAGTGCAGGATACTAGATTCCAGGTCTCCACAACACTAGTGCAGCATACTATATGCCAGGCCTCCACAACACTAGTGCAGCATACTAGATACCAGGTCTCCACAACACTAGTGCAGCATACTAGATGTCAGGTCTCCACAACACTAGTGCAGCATAATACATGTCAGGTCTCCACAACACTAGTGTAGCATACTAGATGTCAGGTCTCCACAACACTAGTGCAGCATACTAGATGCAAGGTATCAACACTAGTGCAGCACACTAGATTATCAGGACTCCCTCCCTCCACAAACACTAGTGCAGCATAACTAGATGTCCAGGTCTCGCACAACACTAGTGCAGCATACTAAGATGTCACGTCTCCACAACACAATGCAGCATACTAGAGTCAGGTTCTCCACTAACACTAGTGTCAGCATACTAGATGCCCAGGTCCTCTAGTACACCTCGTTTTTGCCTCCCTACACCTTTGGGTGAACCCAAGGGACTCGTTTCTGTTCTTCCCATTATTTTCTGTTTCCCTTGGGAACTAACCTCTCCTCTGCCTCCTTTGCTTTTGTTGCCAATAGTCCATCATTACTTGTACTGGTTTTCCTGTCAATGCCCTCTCCCACTGAATGTCCTTGAAGGAATTCCTCATTCCTGGAGTAGTTTCCCCTTTGTAGTTTTTTTTTTTTTCCCACCCTATTACTGCTACTTCTCTCAACTTGGAGCACAACTATTAATCGAGCATCAGAAACACATCACTAGCTCCCAGGGCCTTCATACATGATATACTCGATGACTGAACTACCAAGGTGAATACAAGGTCCAGTCATGCTGTTTCATCCTCTCCTCTCTCTCTG
Source organism: Cherax quadricarinatus (assembly GCF_026875155.1). Lineage (NCBI taxonomy): Eukaryota > Metazoa > Arthropoda > Malacostraca > Decapoda > Parastacidae > Cherax > Cherax quadricarinatus. The sequence continues at coordinate 3,162,901 of NC_069445.1, read as the reverse complement.
TAAGTGTCCTCTAACATGTTGATGCATGAGGTTTTTTAGTGCAGCAACTGATGCCATGTCCCCTCCACAAACTATTGCAGCATTATTGACGCCAGGTCCCAGAACCTCTATTGCAGCATACTACATGTCAGGTCTACACAACACTAGTGCAGCATATTAGATACCACGTCTCCATAACACACTAATGCACCATACTTGATACTAGGTCTCCACAACACTAAGTGCAGCAAAATAGTATGCCAGGTCTCAACAACTAGAGCATGCAAACTAGATGCCAGGTCTCCACAACACTCTAGTGCAGCATACATGCCAGGTCTCCACAACACTCTAGTGCAGCATATTAGATGCCAGGTCTCCACAACACTAGTGCAGCATGCTAGATGCCAGGTCTCCACAACACTAGTGCAGCATATTAGATGCCAGGTCTCCACAAAACACTAGTGCAAGCATATTAGATGCCAGGTTCCAACAAACACTTAAGTGCAGCATGACTAGATGGCCAGGATCCTCTACAATACTAGTGCAGTAAAACACAATAAGATACCAGGTCTCCACAACACTATTGCAGCATACTTGATACTAGGTCTCCACAACACTAGTGCAGCATAATAGATGCCAGGTCTCAACACTAGTGCAGCATAATAGATATCAGGTGTCCACAACACTATTGCAGCATACTAGATGCCAGGTCTCAACACTAGTGCAGCATAATAGAAAACAGTGTCTCCACAACATAGTGCACATACTAGATATCAGGTCTCCACAACACTAGTGCAGCATACTAGATATCAAGTCTGCACAACGCTAGTGCAGGATACTAGATTCCAGGTCTCCACAACACTAGTGCAGCATACTATATGCCAGGCCTCCACAACAATATGGCAGCCGAATACTAGATCCAGGTCACCACAACACTAGTGCAGCATACTAATGTCAGGTCTTCCACCAACCATCTATGCAGCATAATACATGCGGTCTCCACAACACTAGTGTAGCATACTAGATGTCAGGTCTCCACAACAATATGCAGCATACTAGATGCCAGGTGATCAACACTAAGCAGCACACTATGATACAGGACTCCACAACACTAGTGTAGACAGCATACTAGATGTCAGGTCTCCACAACACTAGTGCGCATACTAGATTCCACGACGCTCCACAACACTAATGCAGCAAACTAGATGTCAGGTCTCCACAACACTAGTGCACATACTAGATGCCAGGCTCACTAGTACACCTGAGTTTTAGCCTCCCTACCCCTTTGGGTGAACCAAGGACGCGTTCTGTTCTTCCCATTATTTCTGTTCCCTTGGGAACAAACCCTCTCCTCTGCCTCCTTGCATTTTTTTTGCCACAAGTCCCCATTTCTGGTACTGGTTTTCCTGTCAATTTCCCTCTCCCACTAATTCTTGAAGGAAGTTCCTCATAGCCTGAGTAGTTCCCCTTTTTGTAGTTTGTTTTTTCCCACCCTATTACTGCTAACTCTCTCAACTTGGAGCTCAACTATGTACGAAGCACAGAAACACATCCAAATCTAGCCCCAGGGCCTTTCATACATGAATTTCTCGATGGGTTTCTGAACTACTAAGGTGAAATACAAGGTCCAGTTTGCTGGTTCATTTCCTCTCCTCTCCTCACTCTCGGTAGTGTCTCTAACTGTTTTGATGCATGAGGTTTATAGTGCAGCATAACTAGATGCCGCCAGGTCTCCCAACACTAGTGCAAGCATATAGACGCCAGGTCTCCAGAACACTCTAGTGCAGCATACTACATGTCAGGTCTACACAACACTAGTGCAGCATATTAGATACCACGTCTCCATAACACACTAATGCACCATACTTGATACTAGGTCTCCACAACACTAGTGCAGCATAATAGATGCCAGGGTCTCAACATTTAGTGCAGCTACTAGATGCCAGGTCCCCACAACACTCAGTGCAGCATACATGCAGGTCCTCCACATACACTCTAGTGCAGCATATTAGATGCCAGGTCTCCACAACACTAGTGCAGCATGCTAGATGCCAGGTCTCCACAACACTAGTGCAGCATATTAGATGCCAGGTCTCCACAAAACACTAGTGCAGCATATTAGATGCCAGGACTCCACAGAAACACTATGCACATACCTAATGCCAGGTCTCAACAATACTAGTGCAGCACATAAGATTACCAGGTCTCCACACACTATCTGCTGCCTACTTGATACTAGGGTCTCCAACAACACTTAGTGGCACATAATAGATGCCAGGTCTCAACACTAGTGCAGCATAATAGATATCAGGTGTCCACAACACTAGTGCAGCATACTAGATGCCAGGTCTCAACACTAGTGCAGCATAATAGATATCAGGTCTCCACAACACTAGTGCAGCATACTAGATATCAGGTCTCCACAACACTAGTGCAGCATACTAGATATCAAGTCTGCACAACGCTAGTGCAGGATACTAATTCCAGGTCTCCACACACAGGGCGCACATACTAAATGCCCAGGCCTCCAAAACACTAGTGCAGCATACTAATACCAGGTCTCCACAACACTTGCAGGCATGATAGATACCAGTCTCCACAACACTAGTGCAGCTTACTAGATTACCAGGTCTCACAACACTAGTGCAGCATACAGATTGCCAGGTCCTTTTCCACAACACTAGTGCAGCATACAGGATACCAGGTCTCTACAAACACTAGTGCCGCATACTAATGCTAAGTCTCCACAACACTAGTGCAGCAATAACATAAGCCAAGGTCTCCACACACGCTAGTGCAGCATACTAATGCCAGGGTTCTCCACAACACAAGTTCAGCAAAACTAGATGCCAGGTTTTCCACAACACTAGTGCAGCATACTAGATCCACAGCTCCACAACACTAGTGCAGCAAACTAATGCCAGGTCTCCACAACACAAGTGCAGCATACTAATGCCATGACTCCACAACACTAGTGCAGCATACTAGATGCCAGGTCTCCACAACACTAGTGCAGCATACTATATGCCAGGTCTCCACAACACTAGTGCAGCATACTACATGCCAGGTTTCCACAACACTAGTGCAGCATACTATATGCCAGGTCTCCACAACACTAGTGCAGCGTACTAGATGCCAGGTCTCCACAACACTAGTGCAGCATACTAGATACCAGGTCTCCACAACACTAGTGCAGCATACTAGATACCAGGTCTCCACAACACTAGTGCAGCATTCTAGATGCCAGGTCTCCACAGCACACTAATGCACCATACTTGATACCAGGTCTCCACAACACTAGTGCAGCATACTGGATGCCAGGTCTCCACAACACTAGTGCAGCATACTAGATGCCAGGTCTCCACAACACTAGTGCAGCATACTAGATGCCAGGTCTCCACAACACTAGTGCAGCATACTAGATACCAGGTCTCCACAACACTAGTGCAGCATACTACATGCCAGGTCTCCACAACACTAGTGCAGCATACTAGATACCAGGTCTCCACAACACTAGTGCAGCATTCTAGATACCAGGTCTCCGCAACACTAGTGCAGCATACTAGATATCAGGTCTCCACAACACTAGTGCAGCATTCTAGATACCAGGTCTCCACAACACTAGTGCAGCATCTAGATGCCAGGTCTCCACAACACTAGTGCAGCATACTGATACCAGGTCTCCACAACACTAGTGCAGCATACTAGATGCCAGGTCTCCACAACACATTCAGCATACTAGATCCAGGTCTCCACAACACTAGTGCACATACTAGATACCAGGTCTCCGCAACACTAGTGCAGCATACAGATGCCGGGTCTCCACAACACAAAGTCAGCATACTAGATATCAGGTCTCCACAACTAGTGCAGCATTCTAGATACCAGGTCTCCACAACACTAGTGCAGCATACTAGATGCCAGGTCTCCACAACACTAGTGCAGCATACTAGATATCAGGTCTCCACAACACTAGTGCAGCATACTATATGCCAGGTCTCCACAACACTAGTGCAGCATACTAATACCAGGTCTCCACAACACTAGTGAAAGCATACTAAAAATGCCAGGTCTCCACAACACTAGTGCACCCATAATAGATAACCAGGCCCTCATTTATTACAAAAACTGCCTGTGCTAATAGATGAATTTCGGTGACCATTAAATGGCGATTCCCCTGCAGTTCTTTTAGTTTGTGATCGTTAGCAATTTAACAAGTTAATCCTGTAGTATTTAGTCGGTAATGTGAAATTATATAGTAGATTAATTTCATGTATTTAAATTAATGATTCTTGGTTATTTAGTAGGTGATTCTTGTATTTATTTGTCAGGTGATTCCTATAGTTATTTAAAAGATAATTCCTGTAGTTATTTATTAGATGATTCTTGCAGTTATTTAGTAAATGATTTTTGTATCTTCGTAGAAGATTCCTATAGTTATTTAGGAGATGATTCCTATAGTTATTTGGGAGATGATTCCTATAGTTATTTAGGAGATGATTCCTGTAGTTATTTAGTTGGTAACTCCCGTAGTTCTTTAGTAGCCAAGAATAATAATTCTTGGTTGTCCGAAATCTACAAAGGTTCTTAATATGAGGTAGGAGCTTGGTATTTCTATATCAGTGAAAGATTGTTAATTAACACTGTACTCGGTATTAGAATATTGAGAAATGAACCACTGTGTAGTCCCCCCTTTTGTAGTTTGGTTTTTGCATCCTATTCCTGCTACTCTCTCCACTTTTAACTCAACTATGTAGTCGAAGCACAGAACCACATGATCACTAGCTCCTAGGGCCCTTTCATACATGATATCCTCAATGTCTGAACTACTCAAGGTGAATACAAGGTCCAGTCTTGCTGGATCATCCTCACCTCTCTCTCTGGTAGTGTCTCTAACATGTTGATGCATGAGGTTTTCCAGTACCATGTCCAACATATTGGCTCTTCATGTTTCGGGACCCCCATGGGGCTCCAGGTTTTCCCAGTCAATCTCCTTGTGATTAAAATCACCTATAACTAGTAACTTTGCTCCCCCATGTGAGCTCTTCTGGCCACCTCGGCTAGTGTGTCGACCATTGCTCTATTGCTCTTGTTATATTCTTCTCTTGGCCTCCTGCAGTTCTGTGGCGGGTTGTACATTACTGCAATTACCACCTTATGGCCCTCAGACTGGATTGTTCCTACTGAGTAGTCCCTTTCGCCCATACCATCCATTCCTTCCATTTTCTCAAATCCCCACCGTTTTTTTATGAGCAGTGCAACTCCTCCCTCTATCTTTCCTGAGGATTTGATATCTGGATGGAAAGACTGCATCTGTTATCATCCTGGTGAGTATTGTTTCTGTGAGTGCTGTTATGTCTGGGGATGTCTCCTTGATTCTTTCGTGCCACTCCTCACACTTATTTGTTATTCAGTCTGCATTTGTATACCACGCCTTGATTGAGAAAACGTTTCATCACACAATGGCTTCATTAGTCCATACAAAGGAGAACGGGAAAGAACAGGAGTTTGAGGTAATTAGTCCCTCAGCCTTGAGTCGATGTGGTCAGTCCATCAATCTTGAAAAGAATACGGCATATGTGCGATGAAGTAGCTTATATACCATAGGCAGGAGAGGTGCAGCAGTCGTAGGTGGTATCACATTCGTCCATTGTGGAAGGAGGTCATGCCCAAGGGTTAGGTAAGTGAAGAATTCCCTGTATTAAGATCCCAAGATGTTGCTGTGTCAGACAGGAATGTAGATGAATGGTTCGGAGAACCGAAAAGTTGATAAATTAGACACGTGCTCACTCATGTTCCCTTTTCATGAGCTCTGCTGCCCAAATCTTCCTTTGCAGACTCATCCTCCAGTCCCCTGGTTTTCCTTCCTGCTCTCTGGCAACCCATTTTTTTTTGTTTTGGTTGCCACAGAATGAAAAACTTATGTAATTCTGTGTGTTTGTTTTGTGGTGTGTTTGTCCGAGTGTGGGGGGGGCAAGTGGAGGTAGAGGAGGAAGCTGGAGACAGTGGCTAAATGGGAGATGGGTGGGTAGGGAGGGGGATTGAAGGGGGATTATGGGAAGTGAGGAGGAGGGAAAAGCAAAGGGGGAGAATGGGAGAGGGGGAAAGAGGGAGAGGAGGGGAGAAGAGGGTGAGGAAGACAGGGGTGGATCAGGGGAAGGATGGGAGATAGGTGGGGGAGGGTGCAGGGGAGGAGAGAGTGTGTGTGAATCTGTAGATTGAGAATGTGTGGGTGTAAACGTGTGTGTGTGTGTGTGTGTAACTATATATGGGTTTATGAAGTGTCTGAAAAGTAGGTGTAACTGTGTGTTGTGGTGTATGAGTGTGTATGTGGAGTTTGCAGTGCTCCCTTACCTGGCTTACCCACACCCCTCCTGTAACCTGACCCATACCTACCTACTATTTTGCATCCTCTATGCCTTTACTTCCACCTAGTATGAAAAGCAGGGGTGCCACGAGTACAGAGAGACAACAAAATAAGTATCCAGGGCCCAAGACTGTTCAATTGCCTCCCAGCATACATAAGGGGGATTACCAATAGACCCATGGCTGTCTTCAATAAGGCACTGGACAGGCACCTAAAGTCAGTACCTGACCAACTGGGCTGTGGTTCATATGTCAGCTTGCGTGCAGCCAGCAGTAACAGCCTGGTTGATCAGACCCTGATCCACCATGAGGCCTGGTCTCAGACCAGGCCACGGGGGCGTTGACCCCCGAAACCCTCTCCAGGTCTCCAGGTAAACTGTTACAATGAATCTTTCTAAGTGTCGGAAGGTAAATACACACAGATATCAATGGAATCTGAAAACGTGCAATTATATAACCTTCATGAACTGTATCACTGTAGACAACAAGAGCATTTCACCCCTCCATGGAGGATGTGTTCATTTAATATCACATACCTGCAAGTCCCTCCAAGAAGCTCATTGCTAGTAATCCCTTCCTTAAATCACTTGTTTAAAGCAATTATTCAAGAAGAAATTTCTGGCCTAGCTGGTAGTAATAAGCTATCACAAGTTATATACACTGATGGATTTTAAACAGGAGTTTTCTGGCAGTGCTGCATCTGCTCTTGTTGCTACCTCCCTAGTTAAGAACGAAATAAATTGTTGAGTTAGGCAAAAATTTAACAACTACACTGCAAACTGAATTGTTTGCAATCCTAATGGCACTAAAGCTAACTTGTGACACTAAGCTTGAGTATCATTGTTACCGAGTCTGTCATCAATGAAGGCTCTCGAGTCATGCACTAGTGGATGGTACCACTGTGACCCCGCCTCCTGCTGCTTCGCTTCGTCTGACTACAGTATATGAGCCACTTCTTGGCCATATGCTGTACTTTCTACAAGACTGATGGACTGAACACATCGATTCCAGGTTGAGGGACTGATTACCTGAAACTCCTCGTCTCCTTACCCCTCTCTCCGCTTTGTATTGGACTGATGAAGCCACTATATGGCGAAACGTTTCCTTAACATAGATTCCCATATGTTGCATAAGTGTCTCAATCTTCAACTTGTCGGTCAATCTTCAACTTGTCGGTTTTGAAAACCATTTATCTCAGCAGTTATATGGTTGATATGCGCCTCAGGAGATGTGTTCGGTATTATACCCACCCCAAGATCCTTCTCCTTGCGATTTCCCGATCTTCATGACTTTGCACTTGGCGGGGTTGAACTCCAGGAGCCAGTTGCTAATTGTAATTGCCAGTTGTAATTTGCAATTTGTAATTTAGAGTAAGAATTATTATTGGTCTGCCCGAAATTCCTAGGCATGATAATGGTCTTCTTTGTAAACCACACATTGTAATATTTTCAGAGGAATAAACATCTGAATTGCATTTGAACAGGCCATGCCTGTAGCCTGTCCAGAGTGTACTCACCTATTTGTACTCACCTACTTGTGGTTGCAGGAGACGAGTCATAGCTCCTGGCCAAGCCTCTTCACCGATTGCTACTAGGTCCTCTCTCTCTCTCCCTCCATGAGCTTTATCATACCTCACCTTAAAACTATGTATGGTTCCCTCCTCCACTACTTCACTTTCTGGGCTATTCAACGGCCTGACTGAAGAAATACTTCCTAACATCCCTTTGATTCATCTGAGTCTTAAACTTCCAATTGTGGGCCTGATCAATAGATAATTAAAAGACAACAGACGATGATTCCCAGAGCTAACAACAGATAATTAACACAACAGATGATTCCCGGAGCTAACAAAAGACAATTAACACAACAGATGATGATTCCCGGAGCTAACAAAAGACAATTAACACAACAGATGTGTTTCTGTGTCCCATCTCCGGAACATACCGTCTTTGCCCACCTTGTCTATTCCGCGCAGTATTTTATATGTCGTTATCATGTCTCCCCTGACCCTCCTGTCCTCCAGTGTCGTCAGGCCGATTTCCCTCAACCTTTCTTCGTAGGACAATCCCCTTAGCTCTGGGACTAGTCTTGTTGCAAACCTTTGCACTTTCTCTAATTTCTTGACGTGTTTGACTAGGTGTGGATTCCAAACTGGTGCTGCATACTCCAGTATGGGCCTGACGTAAATGGTATACAGAGTCTTGAACGTTTCCCTTTACTGAGGTACGGAACGCTAATCCGTAGGTTTGCCAGGCGCCCGTATGCTGCAGCAGTTATCTGATTGATGTGCGCCCCCAGGAGATATGCTCGGTGTTTAAAACTCACCCCCAGATCTTTTTCCTTGAGTGAGGTTTTGCAGTCTTTGTCCATCTAGACTATATTGTGTCTGCGGTCTTCTTTGCCCTTCCCAATCTTCAAAGACTTTTTCATTTTGGGATGGTTAAACTCAAGGAGCCAGTTGCTGGACCCGGGTTGGGAGCCTGTCCAGGTCTCTTTGTAGTCCTGCCTGATCCTCGTCCGATTTTATTCTTCTCATTTAAATACATCATCTCAAACAAGGACACTTCTGAGTCTATCCCTTCCGTTATGTCATTCACATATACCAGAAACAGCACAGGTCCTAGAACCGACCCGTGTGGAACCCCGCTTGTCACAGGCGCCCACTCTGACACCTCGTCACGTACCATGACTCGTTGTTGCCTCCCTGTCAGGTTTCTCTGATCCATTGCAGTGCCTTTCCTGTTATGTGTGCCTGATCCTCTAGCTTTTGCAGTAACCTCTTGTGAGGAACTGTGTCGAAGGCCTTCTTGCAGTCCAAAAAAATGCAGTCGATCCACCCCTCTCTCTCTTGTCTTACTTCTGTCACCTTGTCATAAAACTCCAGTAGGTTTGTGACACAGGATTTTCCTTCCTTGAAACCGTGCTGGTTGTAAATTATACACTTGTTTCTTTCCAGGTGTTCAACCACTCTCCTCCTGATGATCTTCTCCATGACTTTGCATACTATACACGTTAGTGATACAGGTCTGTAGTTCAGTGCCTCATGTCTGTCTCCCTTTTTAAAAATTGGGACTACATTTGCCATCTTCCATACCTCAGGGAGTTGCCCAGTTTCAATGGATGTGTTGAAAATCTTTGTTAATGGCACACACAGCATCTCTGCTCCCTCTCTAAGGACCCATGGAGAGATGTCTGGTCCCACCGCCTTTGAGGTGTCAAGTTCACATAGCAGCTTCTTCACCTCCTCCTTGGTTATGTGTACCTCATCCATCACTTGTTCTGATTTCCTGGAGTCCTACTGGTTTCCACTGTAAATACTTCATCAAGTCTCGTGTTGAGCTCCTCACATACCTCTCGGTCGTTTCTTGTGAACTCCCCATCACCCTTCCTCAGTCTGATTACCTGGTCCTTGACTGTTGTTTTCCTCCTGATGTGGCTATACAACAGCTTCGGGTCAGATTTGACTTTCGATGCTATGTCATTTTCATATTGTCGCTGAGCCTCCCTTCTTATCTGTGCATATTCGTTTCTGGCTCTTCGGCTAATCTCTTTATTTTCCTGAGTTCTCTGTCTTCTGTACCTTTTCCATTCTCTAGTACACCTAGTTTTTGCCTCCCTACACCTTTGGGTGAACCAAGGACTCGTTCTGTTCTTCCCATTATTTCTGTTTCCCTTGGGAACAAACCTCTCCTCTGCCTCCTTGCATTTTGTTGCCACATAGTCCATCATTTCTTTTACTGGTTTTCCTGTCAGTTCCCTCTCCCACTGAATGTCTTGAAGGAAGTTCCTCATGCCTGAGTAGTTTACCCTTTTGCAGTTTGGTTTTCCCACCCTGTTCCTGCTACTCTCTCCACTTGAAGCTCAACTATGTAGTCAAAGCACAGAACCACATGATCACTAGCTCCTATGATATCCTCGATGTCCGAGCTACTCAAGGTGAATACAAGGTCCAGTCTTGGTGGATCATCCTCACATCTCTCTCTGGTATTGTCTCTAACATGAGGTTTTCCAGTACCACATCCATCATCTTGGCTCTCCATGTTTCGGGACCCCCATTTGGCTCCAGGTTTTCCCAGTCAATCTCCTTGTGATTGAAATCACCCATAACTAGTAACATTACTCCCCCCATGTGTGCTCTTCTGGCCACCTCGGTTAGTGTGTCGACCATTGCTCTGTTGCTCTCATCGTATTCTTCTCTTGGCCTCCTGCAGTTCTGTGGTGGGTTGTACATTACTGCAGTTATCACCTGTCCCTCAGACTGGATAGTTCCTACTAAGTAGTCCCTTTCACCCGTGCCATCCATTCCTTCCATTTGCTCAAAACCCCACTGGTTTTTAATGAGCAGTGCAACTCCTCCTGCCCCTCCCCTCCCTCTGTCTTTCCTGAGGATTTGATATCCGGATGGGAAGATTGCATCTGTTATTATGCTGGTGAGTTTTGTTTCTCTGAGTGCTATTATGTCTGGGGATGTCTCCTTGATTCTTTCATGCCACACATACTTATTTGTTATTCCATCTGCATTTGTATACCACACCTTCAACTTCTTTTCTAAGACTGTGGTCTGGGAGGTATATTGGGGTTGAGGAAGTGGGAGACCTGATAAGAAACTATGGGTGGTTGCTGTGGGGGTGGAGTTTGTAATGCAGTGAGTGGGGGCATTGGATATGGCATGGGTGTTTTGGTTTAGAATGTTTGGTTGCACTGGGGTTGACCGGGTTTGGGGGGGCTTCTATAGGAAGTTGTGAGGGAGGCGTATTTGATCTTTTTTCCGTGTCTGGGATCTCCTGTCTGTCTCCTCCTTTTCCCTCTTTCCTCCTTTCGCCTTTGTACCATCTCTCTCAGTTTCTGCCTTTCTTCTCGTCTTCTGTCGCGGTCGAGATACACCTTCCTGTATGCCGGCATGTCCCTTAATCTTGCTTTCTCCTGCAGGATCTTGTTCCGAGTCGATTCTGCCTTGAAAGTCACTTTCATTGGCCGGGTTCTTCTTGCAAACCCCCCTATTCTTCGAAGATTTTCCAGCTGGGTCATGTCATCTTCTCCTATTGCTTTTACGATGCTTTCAATTGTGTGTGTGTGTGTGTGTGTGTGTGTGTGTGTGTGTGTGTGTTGTGTGTGTGTGTGTGTGTGGTGTGTGTGTGTGTGTTTGTTGTGTGTGTGTGTGTGTGTGTGAGTGTGAGTACTCGCCTAATTGGGGGTGCAGGGGTCGAGACTCAGTTCCTGGCCCCGCCTCTTCACTGATCTCTACTAGGTCCTCTCTCTCTTCTTCCAGAGCTTTGTCAAAACCTGTCTTAAGGCTATGTATGGTTCCTGCCTCCATTACATCACTTGTTAGGCTATTCCACTTCCTGACGACTCTATGACTGAAGAAATACTTCCTAACATCCCTCTGACTCGTCTGAGTCTTCAGCTTCCAATTGTGACCCCTTGTTTCTGTGTCCCCTCTCTGGAACAACCTGTCTATCTTATCTATTCCATGCAATATTTTGTATGTCGTTGTCATGTGTCCCCTGACCCGCCTCTTCTCCAATGCTGTCAGTCCGATTTCCCTCAACCTTTCTACGTAGGACATACCCCTGAACTCCGGAACTAGCCTTGTTGCAAACCTTTGCACTTTCTCTAATTTCTTGACTTGTTTGACCAGGAGTGGGTTGCAAACTGGTGCTGCATACTCCAGTATGGGCCTGATGTACACAGTGTACAGTGTCTTGAACGATTCTTTACTAAGGTATCGGAATGCTATTCTCAGGTTTGCCAGGCGCCCGTATGCTGCAGCAGTTATTTGTAAGAATGTTCGTAGAATTACCGACAATATGTAAAGTAAAAGGACACAAGTGCAACTAATGTGACATTTTATTGTGGCAACGTTTCGCTCTCCAGGAGCTTTGTCAAGCCGATACAAACAGTATATGGACACAGAGGGTATATAAAGGCTCAGAGTGAGGTGCAATACTAGTGAGGTACCATTTCGATGTTCACTAGTGGTAGTAGTAGTAGTAGTAGTAGTAGTAGTAGTAGTAGTAGTAGTAGTAGTAGTAGTAGTAGTAGTAGTAGTAATACAATATGGTAGAGCAATTAATTCGTACATGAGTAAAAGGATATAAAAGCTATTACTTGGGTAACATAAAAATAGGTTGGACAAATATAAACTGGATAGAGGCAGGTTGTTTCAGTGTTCACTCTCTGTAATGTGCTTTGTATAGTATAACAGGAGAGACTATGTGATGGCAGGATTTACTGTATTCAGGAGGATTCTCGCTAATACTTCAATCCTCCTGAAAACAGTAATTCCTGCCATCACATAGTCTCTCCTGTTATACTACACGAAGCACATTACAGAGAGTGAACACTGAAAAAGGCCTTCTCTATCCAGTCTATATTTGTCCAACCTATTTTTATGTTACCCAAGTAATAGCTTTGACATCCTTTTACTCACGTACGAATTAATTACTCCACCATATTGTCACTACTACTACTACTACTACTACTAACACTAGTGAACATCGAAATGGTACCTCACTAGTATTGCACCTCACTCTGAGCCTTTATATACCCTCTGTGTCCATATACTGTTTGTATCGGCTTGACAAAGCTCCTGGAGAGCGAAACGTTGCCACACAATAAAATGTCACATTAGTTACACTTGTGTCCTTTTACTTTGCAGCAGTTATCTGGTTGATGTGTGCCTCCGGAGACATTCTCGGTGTTATGGTCACCCCAAGATCTTTCTCCTTGAGCGAGGTTTTCAGTCCTTGGCCACCTAGTCTATACTCTGTCTGCGGTCTTCTTTGCTCTTCTCCGATCTTCATGTTTGCATTTGGAAGGGTTGAATTCAAGAAGCCAGTTGCTGGACCACGTGTCCAGCCTGTCCAGGTCTCTTTGAAGTCCTGCCAGGTCCTCATATGATTTAATTCTCCTCATTAACTTCACATCATCTGCCAACAGGGACACATCTGAGTCTATCCCTTCCATCATGTCATTCACATATACCAAAAATAGCACTGGTCCTAGGACCGACCCTTGTGGGACCCCGCTCGTCACAGGTGCCCACTGTGATACCACAATCCCGTACCATGACTCGTTGTTGCCTCCCTGTGTGTGTGTGTTGTGTG
>NC_069445.1:3090589-3148947 GCF_026875155.1 Cherax quadricarinatus | reverse complement strand
CCCCAAAAAAGGGGAAAGGGGGGGGGTAAGAGACGGGGAGTTTAGGATCACCCTAACCTGGAATCGATGTGTTCAGTCCATCAGTCTTGTAGAAAGTACAGCATATGGCCAAGAAGTGGCTCATATACTGTAGTCAGACGAAGCGAAGCAGCAGGAGGCGGGGTCACAGTGGTACCATCCACTAGTGCATGACTCGAGAGCCTTCATTGATGACAGACTCGGTAACAATGATACTCAAGCTTAGTGTCACAAGTTAGCTTTAGTGCCATTAGGATTGCAAACAATTCAGTTTGCAGTGTAGTTGTTAAATTTTATGCCTAACTCAACAAATTTATTATCGTTCTTAACTAGGGAGGTAGCAACAAGAGCAGATGCAGCACTGCCAGAAAACTCCTGTTTAGATCCATCAGTGTATATAACTTGTGATAGCTTATTACTACCAGCTAGGCCAGAAATTTCTTCTTGAATAATTGCTTTAACAAGTGATTTAAGGAAGGGATTACTAGCAATGAGCTTCTTGGGAGGGACTTGCAGGTATGTGATATTAAATGAACACATCCTCCATGGAGGGGTGAAATGCTCTTGTTGTCTACAGTGATACAGTTCATGAAGGTTATATAATTGCACGTTTTCAGATTCCATTGATATCTGTGTGTATTTACCTTCCGACACTTAGAAAGATTCATTGTAACAGTTTACCTGGAGACCTGGAGAGGGTTTCGGGGGTCAACGCCCCCGTGGCCTGGTCTGAGACCAGGCCTCATGGTGGATCAGGGTCTGATCAACCAGGCTGTTACTGCTGGCTGCACGCAAGCTGACATATGAACCACAGCCCAGTTGGTCAGGTACTGACTTTAGGTGCCTGTCCAGTGCCTTATTGAAGACAGCCATGGGTCTATTGGTAATCCCCCTTATGTATGCTGGGAGGCAATTGAACAGTCTTGGGCCCTGGATACTTATTTTGTTGTCTCTCTGTACTCGTGGCACCCCTGCTTTTCATACTAGGTGGAAGTAAAGGCATAGAGGATGCAAAATAGTAGGTAGGTATGGGTCAGGTTACAGGAGGGGGGTGGGGTAAGCCAGGTAAGGGAGCACTGCAAACTCCACATACACACTCATACACCACAACACACAGTTACACCTACTTTTCAGACACTTCATAAACCCATATATAGTTACACACACACACACACACACGTTTACACCCACACATTCTCACATCTACAGATTCACACACACTCTCTCCTCCCTGCACCCTCCCCCCACCTATCTCCCACTCCTTCCCCTGATCCACCCCTGTCTTCCTCACCCTCCTTCTCCCCCCCTCTCCCTCTTTCCCCTCTCCCATTCTCCCCCTTTGCTTTTCCCTCCTCCTCACTTCCCATAATCCCCCTTCAATCCCCCTCCCTACCCACCCATCTCCCATTTAGCCACTGTCTCCAGCTTCCTCCTCTACCTCCACTTGCCCCCCCCCACACTCGGACAAACACACCACAAAACAAACACACAGAATTACATAAGTTTTTCATTCTGTGGCAACCAAAACAAAAAAAAATGGGTTGCCAGAGAGCAGGAAGGAAAACCAGGGGACTGGAGGATGAGTCTGCAAAGGAAGATTGGGCAGCAGAGCTCATGAAAAGGGAACATGAGTGAGCACGTGTCTAATTTATCAACTTTTCGGTTCTCCGAACCATTCATCTACATTCCTGTCTGACACAGCAACATCTTGGGATCTTAATACAGGGAATTCTTCACTTACCTAACCCTTGGGCATGACCTCCTTCCACAATGGACGAATGTGATACCCCTACGACTGCTGCACCTCTCCTGCCTATGGTATAAAGCTACTTCATCGCACATATGCCGTATTCTTTTCAAGATTGATGGACTGACCACATCGACTCAAGGCTGAGGGACTAATTACCTCAAACTCCTGTTCTTTCCCGTTCTCCTTTGTATGGACTAATGAAGCCATTGTGTGATGAAACGTTTTTCTCAATCAAGGCGTGGTATACAAATGCAGACTGAATAACAAATAAGTGTGAGGAGTGGCACGAAAGAATCAAGGAGACATCCCCCAGACATAACAGCACTCACAGAAACAATACTCACCAGGATGATAACAGATGCAGTCTTTCCATCCAGATATCAAATCCTCAGGAAAGATAGAGGGAGGAGTTGCACTGCTCATAAAAAAACGGTGGGGATTTGAGAAAAGGGGAAGGAATGGATGGTATGGGCGAAAGGACTACTCAGTAGGAACAATCCAGTCTGAGGGCCATAAGGTGGTAATTGCAGTAATGTACAACCCGCCACAGAACTGCAGGAGGCCAAGAGAAGAATATAACAAGAGCAATAGAGCAATGGTCGACACACTAGCCGAGGTGGCCAGAAGAGCTCACATGGGGGGAGCAAAGTTACTAGTTATAGGTGATTTTAATCACAAGGAGATTGACTGGGAAAACCTGGAGCCCCATGGGGGTCCCGAAACATGAAGAGCCAATATGTTGGACATGGTACTGGAAAACCTCATGCATCAACATGTTAGAGACACTACCAGAGAGAGAGGTGAGGATGATCCAGCAAGACTGGACCTTGTATTCACCTTGAGTAGTTCAGACATTGAGGATATCATGTATGAAAGGGCCCTAGGAGCTAGTGATCATGTGGTTCTGTGCTTCGACTACATAGTTGAGTTAAAAGTGGAGAGAGTAGCAGGAATAGGATGCAAAAACCAAACTACAAAAGGGGGGACTACACAGTGGTTCATTTCTCAATATTCTAATACCGAGTACAGTGTTAATCTCAACAATCCTATCACTGATACTAGAAATACCAAGCTCCTACCTCATATTAAGAACCTTTGTAGATTTCGGACAACCAAGAATTATTATTCTTGGCTACTAAAGAACTACGGGAGTTACCAACTAAATAACTACAGGTACCAATAACTATAGGAAACTCTCTAAATAACTATAGGAATCATCTCCTAAATAATACAAGAATCACTACGAAGATAACAAAGAATCATTTACTAAATAACTACAGAATCATCTAATAAAACTACAGGAAATTACCGACTTTAAAAAACTACAGGAATACACTGACAAATTATACACGAAACACCAACTAAAGAACCACAGGAATCATCTTTAAGTAACTACAAATTCATCTATATAGAACTACACAAATTAAACGACTAAATAACTAGAGGAATGCAACTGTTAATTGCTGGCACGATCACACTAAGACCTGCAGGAATATGCCATTTTAATGGCACTCGAATGCTTTGCACAGTGTTTGAGACCTGGTCTAATGTGCATATGTTGTGGAATGAATTAGTATGCTGCACTAGTGTTGTGGAGACCTGTATTGTATGCTGCACTAGTGTTGTGGAGACCTGGTATCTAGTATGCTGCACTAGTGTTGTGTGGAGACTGGATCTAGTATGCTGCACTAGTGTTGTGGAGACCTGGCATCTAGTATGCTGCACTAGTGTTGTGGAGACCTGGTATCTAGTATGCTGCACTAGTGTTGTGGAGACCTGGCATCTAGTATGCTGCACTAGTGTTGTGGAGACCTGGCATACTAGTATGCTGCACTAGTGTTTGGAGACCTGGTATCTGTATGTGCTAGTGTTGTGGAGACCCGGCATCTAGATGCGCACTAGTGTTGTGGGGACCTGGTATCTAGTATGCTGCACTAGTGTTTTGGAGACCTGGTATCTAGTATGCTGCACTAGTGTGTGTGGAGACCTGGCATCTAGTATGCTGCACTAGTGTTGTGGAGACCTGGTATCTAGTATGCTGCACATGTTTTTGTGGAGACCTGGCATCTAGTATGCTGCACTAGTGTTGCGGAGACCTGGCATCTAGAATGCTGCACTAGTGTTGTGGAGACCTGGTATCTAGTATGCTGCACTAGTGTTGTGGAGACCTGATATAGTATGCTGCACTAGTGTTGTCGGAGACCTGGCATCTAGAATGCTGCACTAGTGTTGTGGAGACCTGGTATCTAGTATGCTGCACTAGTGTTGTGGAGACCTGGCATACTAGTATGCTGCACTAGTGTTGTGGAAACCTGGTATCTAGTATGCTGCACTAGTGTTGTGGAGACCTGGCATCTAGTATGCTGCACTAGTGTTGTGGAGACCTAGTATCTAGTATGCTGCACTAGTGTTGTGGAAACTGTATCTAGTATGCTGCATAGTGTTGCGGAGACCTGGCATCATAGTAATGCTGCACTAGTGTTGTGGAGACCTGGTATCTAGTATGCTGCACTAGTGTTGTGGAGACCTGGCATCTAGTATGCTGCACTAGTGTTGTGGAGACCTGGCATCTAGTATGCTGCACTAGTGTTGTGGAGACCTGGCATCTAGTATGCTGCACTAGTGTTGTGGAGAAACCTGGCATCTAGTATGCTGCACTAGTGTTGTGGAGACCTGGCATCTAGTATGCTGCACTAGTGTTGTGGAGACCTGGCATCTAGTATGCTGCACTAGTGTTGTGGAGACCTGGCATCTAGTATGCTGCACTAGTGTTGTGGAGACCTGGTATCAGTATGCTGCACTAGTGTTGTGGAGACCTGGCATCTAGTATGCTGCACTAGTGTTGTGGAGACCTGGCATCTAGTATGCTGCACTAGTGTTGTGGAGACCTGGTATCTAGTATGCTGCACTAGTGTTGTGGAGACCTGGCATCTAGTATGCTGCACTAGTGTTGTGGAGACCTGGCATCTAGTATGCTGCACTAGTGTTGTGGAGACCTGGCATCTAGTATGCTGCACTTAGTTGTTTGGAGACCTTTGGCCATATTAGTATGCTGCACTAGTGTTGTGGAGACTGGCATCTAGTATGCTGCACTAGTGTTGTGGGGACCTGGGATCTAGTATGCTGCACTAGTGTTGTGGACACCTGGATATATATGCTGCACTAGTGTTTGAGACCTGGCATCTAGTGTATGCTGCACTAGTGTTGTGGGAGACCTGGCATCAAGTATGCTGCACTAGTGTTGTTGGAGACCTGGCATCTTATATGCTGCACTAGTGTTGTGGAGACCTGGCATCTAGTATGCTGCACTAGTGTTTTGTGGAGACCTGGCATCTAATATGCTGCACTAGTGTTTTGTGGAGACCTGGCATCTAATATGCTGCACTAGTGTTGTGGAGACCTGGCATCTAGTATGCTGCACTAGTGTTGTGGAGACCTGGCATCTAGTATGCTGCACTAGAGTGTTGTGGAGACCTGGCATGTATGCTGCACTAGAGTGTTGTGGAGACCTGGCATCTAGTATGCTGCACTAGTGTTGAGACCTGGCATCTATTATGCTGCACTAGTGTTGTGGAGACCTAGTATCAAGTATGGTGCATTAGTGTGTTATGGAGACGTGGTATCTAATATGCTGCACTAGTGTTGTGTAGACCTGGTATCTAGAATGCTGCACTAGTGTTGTGGAGACCTGGTATCTAGTATGCTGCACTAGTGTTGTGGAGACCTGGTATCTAGTATGCTGCACTAGTGTTGTGGAGACCTGGTATCTAGTATGCTGCACTAGTGTTGTGGAGACCTGGTATCTAGTATGCTGCACTAGTGTTTTGGAGGCCTGGCATATAGTATGCTGCACTAGTGTTGTGGAGACCTGGTAAACCTAGTATGCCTGCACTAGTGTTGTGGAGACTGGTATCTAGTATGCTGCACTAGGTTGTGGAGACCTGCATCTAGTATGCTGCACTAGTGTTGTGGAGACCTGTATACTAGTATGCTGCACTAGTGTTTGAGACCTGGATCATAGTATGCTGCACTAGTGTTGTGGAGACCTGGATCTATTATGCTGCACTAGTGTTGTGGAGACCTGGCATCTAGTATGCTGCACTAGTGTTGTGGAGACCTGGTATCTAGTATGCTGCACTAGTGTTGTGGAGACCTGGTATCTATATGCTGCACTAGTGTTGTGGAGACCTGGCATCTAGTATGCTGCACTAGTGTTGTGGAGACCTGGCATCTAGTATGCTGCACTAGTGTTTTTGGAGACCTGGCATCTAGTATGCTGCACTAGTGTTGTGGAGACCTGGCATCTAGTATGCTGCACTAGGTTGTGGGAGACCTGGATAAGTATGCTGCACTAGAGTTGTGGAGACCTGGCATGTATGCTGCACTAGAGTGTTGTGGAGACCTGGCATCTAGTATGCTGCACTAGTGTTGTGGAGACCTGGCATCTATTATGCTGCACTAGTGTTTGTGGAGACCTGGCATCTAATATGCTGCACTAGTGTTGTGGAGACCTGGCATCTAGTATGCTGCACTAGTGTTGTGGAGACCTGGCATTAAGTATGCTGCACTAAATGTTGTGGAGACCTGGTCATAAAGCTGCACTAGTGTTGTGGAGACCTGGCATCTAGTATGCTGCACTAGTGTTGAACCTGCATCAGTATGCTGCACTAGTGATGTGGAGACCTGCATAGTATGCTGCATTAGTTGTTAGTGGAGACCTGGTATAAGTATGCTGCACTAGTGTTTTTGGAGACCTTGACTAGTATGCGCACTAGAGTGTTGTGGAAACCTGGCAATAGTAAGCTGCACTAGTGTTGTGGAACCTGGCATCAGTAAGCTTTACTAGGTGAAACCGTCAATAGATTGGCAAATATGTTGTGAGAGCAAGTATGCCAGTAGAGTTGAGCAGACCTGGTATCCAATGCTGCACTAGTGTTCTAGGGAGGGCCTGGCATCTAGTATGCTGCACTAGTGTTGTCATTTGAATGTGGAGGGCTATCAGTATGCGCACTATGTGTGGAGATCCGTCTATCATGCTGCACTAGTGTTGTGGAGACTGTATCTAGTGTGCTGCACTAGTGTTTTGACCTGCATTAGTATGCTGCACTAGTGTTGGGAACCTGAATCTATATCAACTCAAGGTTGTGAGACTGAATGATATGCTGCACTAGTGTTGTGGAGACCGAACTAGTATGCTGCACTATGTTGTGGAGACTGTATCTATATGCTGCACTATGTTGAGCCTGGCATAGTATGCTGCACTAGTGTTGGGCACCGAATCTAATCTGCACTAGTGGCACCTGATCTATTTTGCTGCACTAGTGTTGTGGAGACCTAGTATAAGTATGCTGCATACTGTTGTGGAGACCTGTATCTTATGGGTGCACTAGTTGTTAGAGACCTGGCATCAGTATGCTGCACAGTGTTGTTGTGGAGACCTGCATCTAATATGCTGCACTAGTGTTGAGACCTGGCATCTATTATGCTGCACTAGTGTTGTGGAGACCTAGTATCAAGTATGCTGCAATAGTGTTGTGGAGACCTGGTATCTTATGTGCTGCACTAGTATTGTAGAGACCTGGCATCTAGTATGCTGCACTAGTGTTTTGTGGAGACCTGGCATCTAATATGCTGCACTAGTGTTTTGTGGAGACCTGGCATCTAATATGCTGCACTAGTGTTGTGGAGACCTGGCATCTAGCATGCTGCACTAGTGTTGTGGAGACCTGGCATCTAATATGCTGCACTAGAGTGTTGTGGAGACCTGGCATGTATGCTGCACTAGAGTGTTGTGGAGACCTGGCATCTAGTATGCTGCACTAGTGTGGGGACCTGGCATCTAGTATGCTGCTACTAGTGTTGTGGAGACCTGTATCAGTATGGCATAGGGTTGATGGAGACGTGGATTTATGCAGCACTAGTGTTTGAGACATGAGCATTAGTATGCTGCAAGAGTGTTGGGACACCTGGGTCGTCTATTATGCTGCCACTAAGTGTTTGAGACCTGGCCTAGTATGCTGCACTAGTCAGTATGTGGAGACACTACCAGAAAGGGAAATGACTGCAGGTGATGGAACCTGTACTTCATGGTAGTGAATCAGAATACATGTATGAAAGCCTGGGGCTAGTGATGGCTGCATCGATTTTGTTCCCAAGTGGGAAACAGAAAATGGGAAAACAAGAGCTGCACAAAGGGGTACTGGTGAGAGACCTGGCCCTCTAATAGCTGCCTAGTGTTGTGGAGACCTGACAAACATGCTGCAATAGTGTTTGGATACGTGGCAACTAATAATGCTGCACAGAGTGTTTGTGGAGACCTGACATAGTATGCTGCACTAGAGTTGTGGACCTAATCAGTGTGCTGCACTAGTGTTGAGACCTGGCATCTAGTATGCTGCACTAGTGTTGTGGAGAGCCTGACATCTAGTATGCTGCAATAGTTGTTGTGGAGACGTGACATCTATATGCTGCACTAGTTGTTGTGGAGACCTGACATCTAGTATGCTGCACTAGATGTCTGTGGAGACCCTGGTTGATCCCTAGTATGCTGCACTAGTGTTGTGGAGACCTGCATCTAGTATGCTGCACTAGTTTGTGGAGACCTGACATGCTATACTGCACTGCGTTGTGCACTGACCTGAATCTAGTAGCTGCACTAGGTTGTGGAGACCATATCAAATATGCGACCTTGTTGTGGAGCCTGATATAGTTGCTGCACTAGTGTAGAGACCTGGCATCTAGTAAACTGCCACTAGCTGTTGTGGTCCAGCTTGATATCTAGTATGCTGCTCTAGTGTTGTGAGACCTGGCATAATATGCGCACTAGGTTGTGGAGACCTAGTAAACAATAGCTGCAATAGTGTTGTGGAAACCTGTATCTATTGCTGCACTTTTGTAGGACCTGGCATCTATAAGTGCACTAGTGTTAGTGGAGACCTAGGATCAATATGCTGCATAGTTTGTGGACCTGGCATCTAATATGCTGCACTAGAGTTGTAGAGAGACCTGGCATTAGATGCGCACATGTTGGGAGACCTAGATTAATATTGCAGCACTAGAGTGTTGTGGAGACCTGGCATGTATGCTGCACTAGAGTGTTGTGGAGACCTGGCATCTAGTATGCTGCACTAGTGTTGAGACCTGGCATCTATTATGCTGCACTAGTGTTGTGGAGACCTAGTATCAAGTATGGTGCATTAGTGTGTTATGGAGACGTGGTATTTAATATGCTGCACTAGTGTTGTGTAGACCTGACATGTAGTATGCTGCACTAGAGTGTTCTGGAGACCTGGCGTCTAATATGCTGCACTAGTGTTGTGGAGACCTGGCATCTAGTATGCTGCACTATAAAACCTCATGCATCAACATGTTAGAGACACTACCAGAGAGAGAGGAGAGGATGAACCAGCAAGACTGGACCTTGTATTCACCTTGAGTAGTTCAGACATCGAGAATATCATGTATGAAAGGCCCCTGGGAGCTAGTGATGTGTTTCTGTGCTTCGACTACATAGTTGAGCTCCAAGTGGAGAGAGTAGCAGTAATAGGGTGGGAAGAACCAAACTACAAAAGGGGAAACTACTCAGGCATGAGGAACTTCCTTCAAGACATTCAGTGGGAGAGGGAATTGACAGGAAAACCAGTACAAGAAATGATAGACTATGTGGCAACAAAATGCAAGGAGGCAGAGGAGAGGTTTGTTCCCAAGGGAAACAGAAATAATGGGAAGAACAGAACGAGTCCTTGGTTCACCTAAAGGTGTAGGGAGGCAAAAACTAGGTGTACTAGAGACCTGGCATCTAGTATGCTGCACTAGTGTTGTGGAGACCTGACATCTAGTATGCTGCAATAGTGTTGTGGAGACGTGACATCTAGTATGCTGCACTAGTGTTGTGGAGACCTGACATCTAGTATGCTGCACTAGTGTTGTGGAGACCTGATATCTAGTGTGCTGCACTAGTGTTGATACCTTGCATCTAGTATGCTGCACTATTGTTGTGGAGACCTGACATCTAGTATGCTACACTAGTGTTGTGGAGACCTGACATGTATTATGCTGCACTAGTGTTGTGGAGACCTGACATCTAGTATGCTACACTAGTGTTGTGGAGACCTGGCATCTAGTATGCTGCACTAGTGTTGTGGAGACCTGGCATCTAGTATGCTGCACTAGTGTTGTGGAGTCCTGGCATCTAGTATGCTGCACTAGTGTTGTTGGTCACTTGTCATCTAGCATGTAACAAACTTGATAACGTGCTACAACTGAGGGAACACCACATAAACGAAAGACAATTATACCCGAACCGAACATCTTAAGAGAGAAGACTCGGGAAGACGATCGTGCCACACAAGATATACCAGATATTTACAAGGTGTTGATGAAGATGTTATTTGATGTGAGAGAAACAGTTAATGATGTTTAAATTGACGCTAAGAAGGCAGATGAGACATAAATTTTAGGATGTACATCACTATTGGAATATTGTAAAGAAAAAGTGGACGGAGCTAGAAATATAAGATGAGGAAATAGTCTTTTTGCACAAAATTAAGATAGTGATTTCATGTACCAAGTCTCCAGAATCCAAGACAAGTCTTGACTCATGCAAATGCAACTTAGTAAGTACTAAGTTGCATTTGCAACTCTATCCTAACGTTGTCAATCAGCCAAATGATTTAATCGTTTAAAACCTTCGTTTTATCAGTCGTAAACATATACCCGCATATATCTTTTAGCTTTTAATATAATAATTAGAAGCTTAAAGCTAGAAAAAACTATTTTAATAGAGTTCATTGAGAAATGAGCTAGAGAAAAACTATAGTTCAAATATGCAGTGAATATGCAACTGCAGTGACGCGCCAGACATTCACCTTCACTGACAGTGAAAGGATCAGGTAACTGATCCTCAAATTTATTGCTAAACACACACTCACCCATACGTACTTCTACCACCCAGTCAATATACATTAAAATATAATATATATACATATATATATATATATATATATATTTATATATATATATATATATATATATATATATATATATATATATATATATATTATATATATATGTAGGTGGAAAGTAGTGAGTACCTTGGTGTGAGTACAGTGCATTTGTGTACTCACCAAAAATACTCTCTCGCCATTAATTGCATGATGTGTCGGTGTAGCCATGCTGGGTCATCAAGGTGAGTACAGATAGGAAGCGCACCTGTCTCGTGCTCAGCAGACGCAGGATCGAGCCTCCACCACGTCCTGCGCCGAATGACCCACATAGGTTTAGCGCTTTACATGGATTATTATTATTAATAGATGTTATTATTAATAATAGTATCCATGCTGTGTATACATGATGTGTATACATTGTGTATCTACGCTGTATTTGCATAGGGTATATACATGGTGTGTATCCATGGTGAGCAGCCATTGGTGTATACGTAATATATTTATACATGGCGTGTATCCATGATGTATACATGTGGTTAGAATCCATGATGTGTATACATGGTGTGTGGTAAATTAGACACATGTGCAACTCTTGGGTATCTTTTTTGAGGAAACGTTTCGCCACACAGTGGCTTCATCAGTCCATACAAAGGAGAATCTTGAAGAACAGGAGGAGAATGAGGTAATCAGTCCCTCAACCTTGAGTCGATGTGGTCAGTTACACATGTGTCTAATTTATCAACGTGTCGGTTCTCTGAACCATTCATCTACAATACATGGTGTGTATCTCTGGCGTATATATCTCCATGATATATCTGTTTCTTATATTCAGTAAGTGTGTCTCAGTGTTAAGTGTGTCTCAGTTTTTTTTTTTATTCGCCGATATTCTCCCGGCCCGGGAGGAGGTACAAGTACCCCCTCATCTTTGGGACCAAGTGTCCCCAGGCCTAGCCACATTCCCCGCCCTCACGGGGCTCGTAGGGAGAAGCTAGGCCTCTGGTCTGCCATCTACCCCGCCCCAAAGGGGCTCGTGGGGATGGCTGTCTTATGAGCTGCAGGTGGTAACAAGCTCAGGCCTATCTCTCTGTGTCTCAGTGTTAAGTGTGTATCAGTGTTAAGTGTGTCTCAGTGTTAAGTGTATCTCAGTGTTAAGTGTGTCTCAGTGTTAAGTGTGTCCCCAGTGTTAAGTGTGTCTCAGTGTTAAGTGTGTCTCAGTGTTAAGTGTGTCTCAGTGTTAAGTGTATCTCAGTTTAAGTGTGTCTCAGTGTTAAGTGTGTCTCAGTGTTAAGTGTGTCTCAGTGTTAAGTGTGTCTCAGTGTTAAGTGTGTCTCAGTGTTAAGTGTGTCTCAGTGTTAAGTGTGTCTCAGTGTTAAGTGTGTGTCTGTGATGTCTCAGCGATAAGTGTCTCAGTGATAACACAAAAAGCATGATGAGAAAGATAAGGTAGGATAAGTCAGAGATATGGGATACAACAAAGATGGCGGAATAAGAGAGAGACGAGTGAATGAGACATGTTATAATAGGCAGGAGAAAAAATAATCCTGGGGATAAGATAGATAGAGAGAGAGAGAGAGAGAGAGAGAGAGAGAGAGAGAGAGAGAGAGAGAGAGAGAGAGAGAGAGAGGACAGGTGACGGGATCAAACAGATGTAGAGGGTGAGAGTAAGACACATGTGCAACATCTGGGTATCTTTATTGTAGACGTTTCGCCATCCAGTGGCTTTATCAATACAAATTCCAGGACATAACTTGAAGACAGTAGAACTATGTACAGAAGATGAGGTAATCAGTCCCTCAACCTAGGAGTAGGTGCGAACAGCACCATAGTCGTGGAGATTCTGAAGCAGAAGAAAGAATCCTGGCGCTTATATAGTAACGTCAGGTGAAGCAGACGATGTTGCACATGTGTCTTACTCTCATCTTGTCGGTATTATATACCTTTCGTACACAGATGTAGAGGGGTTAAAGAGAAAGGGCAGGATGAGAGTGAGAGAGAAGGATAAGAATGAGAGAAGGATAAATTATAAGTAATTTGATGTGAGTGACACAGAGAGAACTTATGGTTGTTACACTTAAGAGTATCAGTCATAAGTGTTGACTGTTTTTGACCTGCGACAATTTGTTCACTAGTCACTGACTTCTTGTATAGTGAACAATGTATCGTGCACGGCTTATGCAGAGCGTAGTGTTGCGTGCACCACCTGCCCCTTGTGTTGCGTAGCGTGTATGGCTTGTCTAGTATATAGTGCACCGTGCATGACCTACCCTGTGTATAGTGCACCGTGCATGACCTACCCTGTGTATAGTGTATTGTGAACGATCTGTCCAGTGTATAGTGCGACGTGCACAGCCTTCATAGTGTATAGTGTGCAGCTTGCCCAGTGTACAATACACACTGTATTGTAGTAAGATGTGTGGATTGTTTTCCTGGGCAGGGTGAGCACAGCAGCAGCAGCACGACCACCACCCACCACCAGCAGCACCACCACCACCCACCAGCAGCACCACCACCACCCACCAGCAGCCACCACCACCACTCACCAGCAGCAGCACCCACACCAGCAGCACCACCACCCCCCACCACGCACAGCACCACACCACCACCATCACCAGCACCAGCACCATCACCACCACCACCAGCACTACACCACCAGCAGCAGCACCACGACAAGCAGCAGCACCACCACACCACCACCATCACCACCACCACCACCACACCACCACCACCAGCACTACCACCACCAGCAGCAGCACCACGACAAGCAGAACACCACCACCACTCAATCCTTGTTACCTACATCTACCCTACCCTGTGACCCGCATCCACAGATGCACCAGCAAAGAAAGCACATACACCAGCACCAAGTACATTTTAAAACGTAATCTCATTACTTTTGGTTTTGTCCCGCCCACAGTTGCTATCCCCAAAAAAATTACAACATTATTCGCTTTCCCGTTTTGGGTTTTTGATTTTTTTAAAATGTGGCTAAATATAATTGCTCTTATTATATAAAAATTTTTCTTTTATGATTTGTTCATCCCAAAATGTGAGTAATTTTTGGGGTCCACACTCCATTTCACCCGCTTACTCTGTGTTCAGTTTTTTTCCGTAACAGTGGACAAAGCCAGCAAGTTATCCTGTATAATATCATAATAATTACGTTTCTTTTATATAGAGTACACAATTCCAGCAAAACGCACGGATGATTTATGGGGAATCCGTGAACACTCTGCCACTGATATCAACTGCACACAAATAATACCCTGTGAATCATTTGTGGTCGCTCTGACATAGGACCAGCAAGCAGGCTCTCTGCCAGTAGCTACTAACATCACAAAACGAACACGTATGCGTGTACACAAGAGTACACAATTCCAGGCACGCGCACGGATGATTTCCATACACGCGCTGGAACCCATACTTCACTTTGCTTACACTCGTGTTACACGCAGATACAAATTGCACACAAACACAGACACACCGTGAACATACACATGTATAAAGCCCATTTAACATAAACACTACTTCCCTCCCCTCCCCCTTCCCCTTTCCCCTTCCCCCTTCCCTTCCCCCTTCCCCTTCCCCCTTCCCGCCCTCCCCTCCCCTCCCACCCCCCCCCTCCCCCCTCCCCCTCCCCCTACAGACGAACAATCAAGCTAAGTGACTGAGAATGACATAGCAGCAAAAATTTAATCTGACCCTCAACTACTTCACAGTTACAGCAGAAGAAAAACGATGGAACACGTCCATGTAATAAGACTGAAGGAGGAAGGAGTTGAGCTCTGGATAACCGACCAAAAAAACGTCTGCGAAGGGTTAAACAAACGATTTGAAGAGGAATTCTCTCTGGAAAGACGGGCAACACAAGACAGCCATCGAGAAAGGTGACAGCAACGGGTACTAACTACAGTTCAAACAACAGGGAAGGAGCTGGATACATAAAGAACAATGGGACATGTCAGGGAGTCACTATGGGTTATATGACAGAAAGCAGAAGCACTGTCTAAACCACTAGATATAATGCTAAAGTCCATGGAGATGTTTAATTGCCAGAGCTCTTGAAGACAGGAAAGGTAGACTCAAAATTTGAGAAAAGCTACAAGCGGGAAGCATTTAACTATAGACCAGTATAACTGACATGCATTTTGTGTAAGGTAAGAAGATTCATCCTGACGTCAACATGACTCAAGAAATCGTAATGACACGATTGCAACTCCAGCGACAGGCTGGAGTTTTGAGACTCTATGACCGCGGCTTCAATCCCGGCCGGGGGTATGGTTTATTCATCCTGAGGTGATCCGGGTTGGTTCATCCTGACGTGATCCAGATTGGTTCATCCTGACGTGATCCAGGTTGGTTCATCCTGTCGTGAAACAGGTTGGTTCGTCTTGACGTGAACCAGGTTGGTTCGTCCTGACGTGAACCAGGTTGGTTCATCCTGACGTGATCCAGGTTGGTTCATCCTGACGTGATCCAGGTTGGTTTATTCTGACGTGATCCAGGTTGGTTCTTCTTGACGTGATCCAGGCTGGTTCATCTTGACATGAACCAGGCTGGTTCATCCTGACGTGATCCAGGTTGGTTCGTCCTGACGTGAACCAGGTTGGTTCGTCCTGACGTGAACCAGGCTGGTTCATTCTGACATGAACCAAGCTGGATCATCCTGACGTGATCCAGGTTGGTTCATCCTGACGTGATCCAGGTTGGTTCATCCTGACGTGATCCAGGTTGGTTCATCCTGACGTGATCTAGGCTGGTTCATCCTGACGTGATCCAGGTTGGTTCATCCTGACGTGATCCAGGTTGGTTCATCCTGACGTAATCCAGGCTGGTTCATCCTGACGTGACACCACAAGGAAGGTTCCTTAAATGTTGGTGGGGCCTTGATTTGGGGAAATTTGGGATCTGTGCTCCAGTTCCCTGAATTAAGCCTGAATGCCTTCCACATCCCCCCCCCCAAGCGCTGTATAATCCTCCGGGTTTAGCGCTTCCCCCTTGATTATAATAATAATAATCATCCTGACGTGAACCAGGTTGGTTTATCCTGACGTGATCCAGGTTGGTTTATCCTGACGTGATCCAGGTTGGTTCGTCCTGACGTGATCCAGGTTGGTTCGTCCTGACGCGATCCAGGTTGGTTCGTCCTGACGTGATCCAGGTTGGTTCGTCCTGACGTGATCCAGCTTGGTTCATCCTGATGTTATCCACGTTGGTTCATCCTGACGTGATCCAGGTTGGTTCGTCCTGACGTGAACCAGATTGGTTCGTCCTGACGTGAACCAGGTTGGTTCATCCTGACGTGATCCAGGTTGGTTTATCTTGACGTGTAACAGGCTGGTTCGTCCTGACGTGAACCAGGTTGGTTCATCCTGACGTGATCCAGGTTGGTTTATCTTGACGTGTAACAGGCTGGTTCGTCCTGACATGAACCAGGCTGGTTCATCCTGACATGAATCAGGCTGGTTCATCCTGACGTGATCCAGGTTGTTTCATCCTGACGTGAACCAGGTTGGTTCATCCTGACGTGATCCAGGTTGGTTCATCCTGACGTGATCCAGGCTGGATCATCCTGACGTGATCCAGGTTGGTTCATCCTGACGTGATCCAGGTTGGTTTTTCCTGACATGTAACAAGCTGGTTCATCCTGACATGAACCATGCTGGTTTATCCTGATGTGATCCAGGTTGGTTCATCCTGACGTGATCCAAGTTATCGTAGGGGTTCTTAAATGGAGATATCGAGGGTTGAAGGTAGACACACTTGTTGGATGGTAATATATATTGTCAGACTGAGATGATGAGGAATGGAGCCCAGCCTTGCCGTGTTCTAGTCTGGATTGTCTGCCGCCGAGTGAGAGGGAGGCAGAGGTACGAGCCTACACATGCGCATCCCGTGACGTCACACAAAGTCACAGGCCTACAAGGGATCTCCTATCTAAAGCACATGGATGATACTAATACGCTATGCTATATAACACAGGGATCAGCAACTATGCTGACAGCTCGGTCATGTTACATATGTCGTCTCGACATACACTACTGTCTATAGGCTGAACAGGCAGGCGGTTCTGGGCTGATTCTATACAGTAACAAATTCATATATAACTTAGAACTAAGGGATGGTACATAATGGATTTTACGTAATAGGTGTTAACGTAATCATTACAAACTATAAGAACAAATCATTGTACAATATGGATGGAATTGATCGATCGATCTGTATTCATGCACTCTACGGATTCTGAGGAAGAATAAATATATATATACAAGGTGAAATTAACAGCAAAGGCATCTGGTGCACTCAAACTATTACTGTCAAATTCTCAGAATACGGAGGGAACGTGAACACGAAAAAAAAAAATATTTCTGAAAACTAATCAGTTAATAACAAACAGTTGACAATTTACTTCATCTCGGACATCTAGTTATACAGACTATGTACATTTAAACCCAATTCTGCGAGGGTGAGGTTTACATAGCAGAAGGGGTTATCTCTGGAGGATCGAATTCCTCTGCAATGGCTAACACATGCTTTGACTGAGGACAGTCTGAACGAGTATCTACAAAAGATACAGCTACAATCACTAGTGACTGTGGAATTACTAATTCGTCTGCTAGGAGTACTCAACTCGACTATTCGATACAGTAATTCTTGGCTCATTACAAAGTCACTAATGGATGCTGGTGGCTTCACAGTAAGAATAAGATCTTCCTGGAGCAGAAATCGAATCACACCAGACCACATGGGATCGGTTTCTTTGGGCAATTTTTGACATCCTCGAGATAATGGGGGGATCTGCAGTAACTACACAACGGTCGCGATAAAGCATCTGCGACTACATTCGACTTGCCAGGTAAATGTTCAAAAGTAGGATGAACTCTTGGATAGTCAAGGTCCATCTGGCTAACCTTCCAGTAGGTGTTTGTTCTGGAATAAGGTATCAGTTCTTTCTTACTGGAGGAATGAACAAACTCGGTGGGGTGGATGACTCCCCCCGGTTGTAAAAATTAACGCTATAAACACGCGATATGAGAAGGGAGAACGAATCTACTATCTCAAACTGCAAGCACAGAGAAAAGAAAAGAACACAGTGAACAATCGATATTCAATCTGAGTCCACACAGTGACACGAGGGATCAGCTATAAAGAAACTACACTTACAAACGTTAACCCAACGTGAAAGTTATTCAAGAAATAACTTTTTTACAATGCACTGATTACTGTCAACTAGGATGGGGTCACAAACTGAACACAAGGGACAACAACAACACTCAAGTGAGCACACTAGCCACAGAAACGTCTTTCTGCAACGGCTTGTGGCATCAGCAAGAGATGGCATAACTCGTTTGCAAGTAAAGTTCTTCTCAAAGCTTTTCCCTGGAAAGGAACGAGTACTTGAAAAAAGTCGCCATCGCAAGGAAAAGTAGTCTCAGCACATCCTGCGTTGCATGATATTGTGGCTGGAGTCCAGACAGGAGTGACAGTATTACTAGTGCCTGACCGCTCGCTACGTTAATAAGTAATTCACGGATCTATAGGAACTTAATCTGAACTTCACATTTCGCAGCACTTTAACAAATCTCAGATACAAGCTGTGCGAACAAACACATTGCTCAAGGGCTACGTATTGTCTTTCAGTCAGTAAGGGAATATTAGTACGGTGACTGATTCATATTTAAATTTGACTGGCATGATACACAAAGTAACGTTTAAAAGTGACTGGGACATCTTCTCAGTGAAATTACTGAAGGGCTTAAGTCAAAAAAAAAAAAAAATAGAAAGAATAACACAATAGGCTTAAACGGGAAGAAAATACTTAACAATTCTGCATAAGTAATTAAAAATTGACAGGTCACACAGTAAGCAAAGAACTCACACACAAAAAAAATATTCAACTTAACAAACAACACTTTGAAAATCAAGAGAACTTATACTTTACTCAATTTAATTTGCTCAACTTTTACTTTAAATTCAATGAATGGCACAGTGAGTTGTCTTTACTTCCAATGCAACAGGAAATACACAATAAAATGATAAATCAATCAAAAAAATATTAAAATGGACTCAATAAAACTTGTGCAAAAATGAAACAGAGGCACAATTCACTGAAATAAATTAAAATGACACAGAATAAAATATTATGCACAGAACAGAGCATATGAAACTGCACTGAAATAAACTGTAGCAATGTTGCAAAATAACAATTGCTAATCAACAAGTACTTCATAAAATTTTCTGCAAGAAAAACTTAATGGCAACACAATATTTGGGACAAGAATTATTGCAAATGAGTCAATGTGGGAATAATAAAAATTATAACACCCCAAGAAAAGAAATATATCAAGGAATGAACACTTTAACTCTTAACTACAACATAACAACACTTACAAGCAAAAGAACAAATTTACTCTAAAAGAAGAACTTAAAAATTGCATTAAGAGGAATTTTGTTCAATGAAACTGAAAAATAATAGTTGCTAAAACACTGAACAAAAGTTTGAACACTTACAGTGATGCAGAACACAACCACTAACAGGGGATGCAGAACCCCAACACTTACAGTGATGCAGAACACAACACTTACAAAAGGCCCTAAGTGACCAGAACACAACACTTACAGTGATGCAGAACACAACACTTACAGTGATGCAGAACACAACACTTACAGTGATGCAGAACACAACACTTACAGTGAGCAGAACACAACACTTCAGTGATGCAGAACACAACACTTACAGTGATGCAGACACAACACTTACAGTGATGCAGAACACAACACTTACAGTGATGCAGAACACAACACTTTCAGTGATGCAGAACACACACTTACAGTTTATGCAGAACACAACCCTTACAGTGATGCAGAACACAACACTTACAGTGATGCAGAACACAACACTTACAGTGATGCAGAACACAAAACTTTCAGTATGCAGAACACAACACTTACAGTGATGCAGAACACAACACTTTCAGTTTATGCAGAACACAACCCCTTACAGTGATGCAGAACACAACACTTACAGTGAAGCAGAAAAAAACACTTACAGTGATGCAGAACACAACACTTACAGTGATGCAGAACACAACACTTACAGTGATGCAGAACACAACACTTACAGTGATGCAGAACACAACACTTACAGTGATGCAGAACACAACACTTACAGTGATGCAGAACACAACACATCAACATAAACACAATACTAGAATTTTCTTGCAATGAAACTTGAGGTGTGAAAAATTTTGTAAAAATGATTTCTTGCTTGCACAAAATAATGGCACTATTGTCTGTGGAAATAAGACAAATTAGACACTGGCTAAATGAAAGAATATGAACACAAGAATGTTCAACACACAGGGAACAAAACAAAAATACACAAAAGCTGGGAAGAAAAAAAATTTTAACAGACAACACTGAGTTGTGATGCCCGAATAAAGAGGTGAAAAATTTACGAAAATACTTCACTGGAATACTGAAAAACACAAGGGTGATTCTGAAGTGTAAAAAACAAGTTCTATACTGCTCATATGTTGCACACACAACAAAGGAAAAACACTAAGTACTTACTTCACGTGTATAAAAAGACACACAACACAACAGACATAAAATAATGCACGAAATTAACACTGACTTAAGGAGATAAAAGAAATTATTGCAATCAGTACATGATAAACACTGAGTCTGATCGAGAGTCACTGAATGTCCCCTAAGAGAAAAAACACTGGAAAACACAAAAGAAAATGTCTCAACACTCGCAATGTCTCTAAGAAAAAAAAAAATTATCGCTGTAACGACTTGGTGAAGAATGAGGTTGATGGTAGTGGGGAGTAGAGGATTGTTTATGTCGTCTTGGGTGCTGTCCTCCCGCACATTTGACCGTAGAATTGCGCTTACATTTGACGAGAGACACACACAGGAGGGTTTAACGGTGGCGCAAAAACACACCCCTAGCTCTTGACCCCCTATGTGGTCCTTAAAATTGTACTAGTACCCGTAATAAGAGTACAATAACCAGTGGTAGTGGTTTTGGTGAGTGGGCTGAGCAGGGCTGAGGCCGGTGTCGAGTGAGTGGGCGAAACAGGGCTAAGACCGGCAATGGGAGACACACGTGGTCGTGGTGGTTGGGATTAAAGGGTTAACGGCGTAAGCCCCACTGAGGACAGCCCACTGCCGCGAAGATAATTCTAAGCCGACTGGCTTAAAAACAACCCACAAAATACTACAACACCACAAGGATGAAAAAGAACACTCCCGAATTGCTTTGGGGCTTTAAACACAAGCGATGAAGACTACTCACATGGCTTGCTTGAGTACTGGGGTAAGACACCTGGGTTAGTTGCTAGCTGGCTTATCTTAACCCTTCACACAGA
Organism: Cherax quadricarinatus; assembly: GCF_026875155.1. NCBI lineage: Eukaryota > Metazoa > Arthropoda > Malacostraca > Decapoda > Parastacidae > Cherax > Cherax quadricarinatus. Next base: position 3,127,861 of record NC_069445.1, on the reverse strand, counting down.
ATAGCTTGATAACTTCTCACGATGAGCACAGCAGGGGAGGAAAGCTGGCTTGGCAGGCAAAATAATTGGATGGGGTAGACTAGGCTCGACTGGGCTTCCTCACCACAGACTGAAAGCTGGCTTATTTTGCAAACTCGGGTCAACCCCTCAGGAGTGATGCAAATAAGCAGATCAACACTAATACAAAGAGACTGACCAGTGAATAATGTAGAAGCTGGTACGAGCTTGGGCAGGAGAACTGGCTTGAGGTAGCAGGCTGGCGTTAACCTCGGTAGGCCTACTGGAGACACGAAATGGCCATCTTGCTGGTCGAAATTAATCTCCAGAAATCGCTGTAATCGTCAGAATTACAGGCCCTCCGTTGCCACCATTTATCGTAGGGGTTCTTAAATGAAGATATCGAGGGTTGAAGGTAGACACACTTGTTGGATGGTAACATATATTGTCAGACTGAGATGATGAGGAATGGAGCCCACCTTGCCGTGTTCTAGTCTGGATGGTCTGCCGCCGAGTGAGAGGGAGGCAGAGGTACGAGCCTACACATGCGCATCCCGTGACGTCACACAAAGTCACAGGCCTACAAGGGATCTCCTATCTAAACCTCATGGATGACACTAAAACGCTATGCTATATAACAAAGGGATCAGCAACTATGCTGACAAAGTTGGTTCATCCTGACGTGATCCAGGTTGGTTCTTCCTGACGTGATCCAGGCTGGTTCATCCTGATATGATCCAGGTTGGTTCATCCTGACGTGAGCCATGTTGGTTTATCCTGACGTGATCCAGATTGGTTCATCCTGACTTGATCCAGGTTGGTTCATCCTGATGTGATCCAGGTTGGTTCATCTTGATGTGATCCAGGTTGGTTCATCTTGATGTGATCCAGGTTGGTTCGTACTGACGTGATCCAGATTGGTTCATCCTGACGTGATCCAGGTTGGTTCATCCTGATGTGATCCAGGTTTGTTCATCCTGACGTGAAACAGGTTGGTTCGTCCTGACATGAACCAGGCTGGTTCATCCTGACGTGATCCATGTTGGTTCCTCCTGAAGTGATCAAGGTTGGTTCATCCTGACGTGATCCAGGCTGGATCATCCTGGCGTGATTCAGGTTGGTTGATCCTGACGTTATCCAGGTTGGTTTATCCTGACGTGATCCAATTTGGTTCGTACTGACGTGATCCAGGTTGGTTCATCCTGACGTGATCCAGGTTGGTTCATCCTGAAGTGATCAAGGTTGGTTTATCCTGACGTGATCCAGGCTGGATCATCCTGATGTGATTCAGGTTGGTTTATCCTGACGTGATCCAGGTTGGTTCGTACTGACGTGATCCAGGTTGTTTCATCCTGACGTGAACCAGGCTGGTTCATCCTGACATGGACCAAGCTGGTTCATCCTGACATGAACCAGGCTGGTTCATCCTGACGTGATCCAGGTTGGTTCATCCTGACGTGATCCATGTTGGTTCATCCTGACGTGATCCAGGTTGGTTCGTACTGACGTGATCCAGATTGGTTCATCCTGATGTGATCCAGGTTGGTTCATCCTGACGTGATCCAGGTTGGTTCATCCTGATGTGATCCAGGTTGGTTCATCCTGACGTGATCCAGGTTGGTTCATCCTGACGTGATCAAGGTTGGTTCATCCTGATGTGATCCAGGTTTGTTCATCCTGACATGAACCAGGCTTGTTCATCCTGACATGAACCAGGCTGGTTCATCCTGACGTGATCCAGGTTGGTTCATCCTGACGTGATCCAGGTTGGTTCATCCTGACGTGATCCAGGCTGGTTCATCCTGACGTGATCCAGGCTGGTTCATCCTGACGTGATCCAGGTTGGTACATCCTGACGTGATCCAGGTTGGTTCATCCTGATGTGATCCAGGTTGGTTCATCCTGACGTGAACCAGGTTGGTTCATCCTGACATGATCCAGGCTGGTTCATCCTGACATGAACCAGGCTGGTTCATCCTGACGTGATCCAGATTGGTTCATCCTGACGTGATCCATGTTGGTTCATCCTGACGTGATCCAGGATGGTTCATCCTGACGTGATCCAGGTTGGTTCATCCTGCCGTGAAACAGGTTGGTTCGTCCTGACGTGAACCAGGTTGGTTCATCCAGACGTGTTCCAGGTTGGTTCATCCTGACGTGATCCAGGTTGGTTTATCCTGACTTGTAACAGGCTGGTTCATCCTGACGTGTACAAGGCTGGTTCATCCTGACGTGATCCAGGTTCGTTCATCCTAACGTCATCCAGGTTGGTTCATCCTGACGTCATCCAGGTTGGTTCATCCTGACGTGATCCAGGCTGGTTCATCCTGAAGTGATCCAGGCTGGTTCATCCTAACGTGATCAAGATTGGTTCATCCTGACGTGATCCAGGTTGGTTCATCCTGACGTGATCCAGATTGGTTCATCCTGACGTGATCCAGGTTGGTTCATCCTGACGTGATCCAGGTTGGTTCATCCCCCGTGAACCAGGCTGGTTCATCCCGCCGTGAACCAGCCTGGTTCATCCCGCCGTGAACCAGCCTGGTTCATCCCGCCGTGAACCAGGCTGGTTCATCCCGCCGTGAACCAGGCTGGTTCATCCCGCCGAGAACCAGGCTGGTTCCTGCCCAAAACGTTCGATAAAATTATTTTTAGTGCGAAAGGACTAAATAATTAAATTTTTTTTAGTCTCACTAAAATTATATTAGTAATAACGATCAATGTAAATTATTTACAATTATTTACTAGTGCTCAAATTATTCTCTGATGTTTTAAGTGAATTATATTAATATTCTGAGGGACGTAGAGGTCTTCACGAATTATCCATAATTCTTACTACGACGATTAAAATGGCGTAATTATAAGGTTAATTAAGAAGGGAAGGAAATACAGTGAGAGTAAGTGGGGAGTGAGAGTAACTGGGGAGTGAGAGTAACTGGGGAGTGAGAGTAACTGGGGAGTGAGAGTAACTGGAGAGTGAGAGTAACTGGGGAGTGAGAGTAACTGGGGAGTGAGAGTAACTGGGGAGTGAGAGTAACTGGGGAGTGAGAGTAACTGGGGAGTGAGAGTAACTGGGAGTGAGAGTAACTGGGGAGTGAGAGTAACTGGGGAGTGAGAGTAACTGGGGATGAGAGTAACTGGAGGTGAAGTAACTGGGAGTGAGAGTAACTGGAGAGTGAGTGAGAGTAACTGGAGAGTGAGTGAGAGTAACTGGAGAGTAAGAGTAACTGGAGTGAGTGAGAGTAACTGGGGAGTGAGAGTAACTGGAGAGTGAGTGAGAGTAACTGGAGAGTGAGTGAGAGTAACTGGAGAGTAAGAGTAACTGGAGAGTGAGTGAGAGTAACTGGGGAGTGAGAGTAACTGGAGAGTGAGTGAGAGTAACTGGAGAGTGAGTGAGAGTAGCTGGAGAGTGAGTGAGAGTAACTGGAGAGTAAGAGTAACTGGAGAGTGAGTGAGAGTAACTGGAGAGTGAGTGAGAGTAACTGTAGTAACTGGCAAAATTATTATTTATCCCATTAAACTTAAACTGAGTATTTAAATAGTTTAGAATAAATCTTGGTTTATTTAGCCAGAGATACTGGATAGTTAAATATTTTAAATCAAGTTACGATGTGTCTCTACTCATTTAGTAACTTCAGTTCCTTTTATTTCTACAAGGATTACTTCTGTTGGTAACAAGGTGTCCAGTAGCTGGATCGCTAGCGCACTCAGATCACACACTGAGGTCCGGAGATCGAATCTCCTCCGGTACGGCTGGAAAACAGTAGGGACGTGTTTCCATAAGACACCTGCTGTCTCTGTCCCAGTTCACCCATCAGTTTAAAATGGGTACCTGGGTGTTAGTGGACTGGTGTGGGTCGCATCCTGACCTAATTTCCCCCAAAAGCTCAGCACAAAAAGCGGCTTTCTATATATTAGTATGATATTAATGTTAGCTAGGACTGTATACCTTGTAGTAAAATGACGCTATTATTTTAAGGTAAAGTTCTGGACTGAGACATGTAAATGAGTGAGAAATCATTTCTTATTTCTTCACTAGAAATATAGAAATTTACCGAGGGGGGGCTCAACGCCCCCCGGCCCGGTCTGAGACCAGGCCTCATGGTGGATCAGGGTCTAATCAACCAGGCAGTTATTGCTGGCCACACGCAAATTGATGTACGAACCACAGCCCGGTTGGTCATATACTGACTTTAGGTGCCTGTCCAGTGCCTTCTTGAAGACAGCCAGGGGTCTATTGGTAATCCCCCTTATGTATGCTGGGAGGCAGTTGAACGGTCTTGGGGCCCCGGACACTTATTGTGTTGTCTTTCAATGTGCTCGTGGCGCCCCTGCTTTTCATCGGGGGAATGTTGCATCTCCTGCCGAGTCTTTTGCTTTCATAGGGAGTGATTATCGTGTGCAGGTTGGGTACCAATCCCTCCAGGACCTTCCACGTGTATATTATCATCTATCTCTTTCGACTGCGTTCCAGGGAATACAGATCAACGACCTTCTACCGTTCCCAGTAATTTAGGTGCCTTATAGTACATATGTCTGCAATGTCGCCAGCCTTGAAGAAGGCCGTTAGTGTAGAGCAGTATTCCAGCCTAGAGAGAACAAGCGATTTGAATAGGGTCATCATGGGCTTGGCGTCCCTAGTTTTGAATGTTCTCATTATCCATCCTATCTGACATTATCACTCTCAGGTCCTTCACATTTCTTTCTCGCTCTATTGTATGGTTAGAATTTGTCGTATACACTGACACATTTTTAATTACCTCAAGTTTTCCATACCTGAGTAGTTGAAATTTCTCCTCGTTAAACTTCATATGTTTTGAGTGGTCCATCTGAAGATTTGGTTGATGTCCGCTTGGAGTCTCGCGGTGTCTTCGATGGAGGTCACTGCCATGGTGATCCGGGTGTCATTCGCAAAGGGAGGCACGGAGCTATGATTTACAGCTCTGTCTATGTCCGAAATGAGGATGAGGATTAAAAGGGGAGAGTACTGTGCCTTGTGGAACAGAACTTTTCACTGTAGTTATCTCAGAGTTTACTCTGTTTACTAGTACTCTTTGTGTTATTCCTTTATCATGCATTTTGTGTGCTATTACACCATGGTCACACTTGTCGAAAGCTTTTGCAAAGTTTGTGTATACTACATCTGTATTTTGTTTCTCCTCAACAGCATCCAGGCCCTTGTCATAATGGTCCAGTAGCTGGGACAGGCAGGAGCGACCTGTGTTGCCATGGGTTGTGTAATTAATGGGTATCTAGGTGGTTGGTAGCCCTTGTGGTTTAGCGCTTCTTTTTATTATAATAATAGGTGGTTGGCGTTCTTTCTTCTTAGAATCCCCTCAAAGATTTTATGGTAAGGGATGTTAGTACTATCGGTCTGTAGTTCCTCGCAAGTGCTTTACTGCCTCCTTTGTGGATTGGGGCTGTCTGTTGTGTTTAGTGTGTGTTGGATGACCCCTGTGTCCATGCGCGTGTGTGTGAGTTTTCATCTGAGCTGCCTCCCAGGGTGATCTCTGCTAAACAATTGTTTACTATACTCCTCCATTTTAGGTGTCTCAAGCTGAAATCTCCTAGTAGCAAGGTGTTTGTGGTAGGAGTTGGGAGATTTTCCAGAGAGTGATCAATTTTCTCAAGCTGCTCCTGAAACTGCTGGGAAGTTGCGTCTGGAAGCTTGTATACTACCACAAAGACAAGGTTCTGGTTTTCAATCTTTACCACCAAATCTTCAACTGGATCATTTGAGGTATTTAGTAGTTCTGAGCAAATGAGCGACTCTGTGACATACAGGCCAACCCCATGTTGTTGCCTGTTTAGTCTGTCACATATGATAGGGTTATAACCTGGGATCCATATTTCGTTGTCATAATGATCCTTTAAGTGGGTCTCTGTGAATGCTGCAAACATTGCATTTGACTCCGTGAGCAGTGCCTTGATGTAAGGAATTTTGTTGTTTCTTGACGGCTTTAGACTCTGCATGTTTACAAATACAAATGTCGTTATATTGGTGGAATTCACGGGGGTTTTATTTGCTGACTAATATGTTGTTCTGGAGTGGAGGCCAATGTCCGTGCCTCTGCTCCAGAAGCGTTTTCAGGTGGTGGAGGATTATTATCATTTCTTGCCAGTCTTTTTTCCCGCTTGACCCTAAAAAACCTGTCCCTGAAGGGGTTGTGACAGGGAATAAAAAGATAGACGATTTTATACTTGATTTTTGCTTATGTTCTTTTTATGAGAGCTTGAATAGTAAGTCTTAATTATAATTATCTTAGATTGTTTGGATGAGAGTTACTTTTAAGTGGGAGTAATTTATAACCAAAATAAAAAAATTGTGAATGTAGGGATACTATTTTATCTAATCGTACTAGTAATGTAGTAACTTTCTTGAGGATTTCTTTAATGCTTATATTAGGGAGATGAAATATTATACTTACGGGAAATACATTGAAAAAATTTGTTTAATTAATGAAAGTGTTGTTAGGTAAGACACATATGCAACAGTTAGGTATCTTTATTTCGAAACGTTTCGCCTACACAGTAGGCTTCTTCAGTTGAGTACAGAAAAGTTGATTGAAGCAGAAGATACTTGAAGACGATGTAATCAGTCCATCACCCTTAAAGTTTTGAGGTGGTCAGTCCCTCAGTCTGGAGAAGAGCATTGTTCCATAGTATGAAACAATATTGTTTCTTCAGCTAGACATAATACCAGATAATAGCAGAAGAGGTTATTCCTGCGCTCACTACTAAATGGTCTCGTAAAAATATGAATAAAAATCTTGATAAATTAAACACATGTGCAACTCTTGGGTATCTTTATTGAGGAAACGTTTCGCCACACAGTGGCTTCATCAGTCCATACGTAGGAGAAACATGTCGGTTCTCTGAACCATTCATCTACAAATAAAAATCTTAGCAAAATTTGTCAACTTACAATTGTTTTTTCTCCTGCTGCGCTGTCATGATCTGTTGACCTCTGGTGCGACGGGTGTAGCGCTGTCACGATCTGTTGACCTCTGGTGTGACGGGTGTAGCGCTGTCATGATCTGTTGACCTCTGGTGCGACGGGTGTAGCGCTGTCACGATCTGTTGACCTCTGGTGTGACGGGTGTAGTGCTGTCACGATCTGTTGACCTCTGGTGTGACGGGTGTAGTGCTGTCACGATCTGTTGACCTCTGGTGTGACGGGTGTAGTGCTGTCACGATCTGTTGACCTCTGGTGTGACGGGTGTAGCGCTGACACGATCTGTTGACCTCTGGTGTGACAGGTGTAGTGCTGTCACGATCTGTTGACCTCTGGTGTGACGGGTGTAGTGCTGTCACGATCTGTTGACCTCTGGTGTGACGGGTGTAGCGCTGACACGATCTGTTGACCTCTGGTGTGACAGGTGTAGTGCTGTCACGATCTGTTGACCTCTGGTGTGACGGGTGTAGCGCTGACACGATCTGTTGACCTCTGGTGTGACGGGTGTAGCACTGTCACGATCTGTTCACCTCTGGTATGACGGGTGTAGTGCTGTCACAATCTGTTGACCTTTGGTGTGACGGGTGTAGCGCTGTCACGATCTGTTGACCTTTGGTGTGACGGGTGTAGCACTGTCACGATCTGTTGACCTCTGGTGTGACGGGTGTAGCGCTGTCATGATCTATTGGCCCACAGTGTGACGGGTGTAGCACTCTCATGATCTATTGACCTCCGGAGAGACGGGTGTAGCGCTGTTACGATCTATTCACCTCCGGTGTGACAGGTGTAGTGCTGTCACGATCTATTGACCTCTGGCGTGGCGGGTGTAGCGCTGTCACGATCTCTTGACCTCCGGGGTGACGGGTGTAGAGCTGTTACGATCTATTCACCTCCGGTGTGACAGGTGTAGCGCTGTCACGATCTATTGACCTCTGGCGTGGCGGGTGTATCGATGTAACGATCTATTGACCTCTGGTGTGGCGGATGTAGCGCTGTCATGGTCTATTGACCTCCGGTGTGACGGGTGTAGTGCTGTCACGATCTATTGACCACTGGAGTGACAGGTGTAGCGCTAACACGATCTATTGACCTCTGCCGTGGCGGGCGCAGCGCTGTCACGATCTTTTGACCTCTTGTGTGGCGGATGTAGAGCTGTCACGATCTATTGACCTCTGGCGTGGCGGGTGTAGCTGTAATGATCTGTTGACCTCTGGTGTGGCGGGTGTAGAACTGTCACGATCTATTGACCTCCAGTGTGACTGGTGTAGCGTTGTCACGATCTGGTAACCTCTGGTGTGAGGGGCGCAGCGCTCTCACGATCTATTGACCTCTGGCGTGGCGGAAGTAGCGCTGTCACGATCTATTGACCTCTGGCGTGGCGGGCGCAGCGCTGTCACGATCTATTGACGTCTGGTGTGGCGTGTGTACCGCTGTAACGATCTATTGACCTCTGGCAAGGCAGGTGTAGTGCTCTCACGATGTATTGACATCTAGCGTAGCGGGTGTAGCACTGTCACGATCTACTGACTGATAGCGTGGCGGGCGCAGCGCTGTCACGATCTATTGACCTCTGGTGTGACGGGTATAGCGCTGTCACGATCTATCGACATCTAGCATAGTGGGTGTAGTGCTCTCAAGATCTACTGACCTATGGTGTGGCGGCCGCAGATCAGTCACGATCTATTGACTTCTGGTGTGGCGGGTGTAGCGCTGTCATGAGTTATTGACCTCTGGCGTGGCGGGTGAAGCGCTGTCACGATCTATTGAGCTCTGCCGTGGCGGGCGCAGCGCTGTCACGATCTGTTGACCTCTGGTGTGGCGGGTGTACCGCTGTCACGATCTATTGACTACTGGTGTGGCAAATGTAGAGCTGTCACGATCTATTGACCTATGGTGTGGCGGATGTAGAGCTGTCACGATCTATTGACCTCTGGCGTGGCGGGTGTAGCTGTCACGATCTATTGACCTCTGATGTGACGGGTGCAGTGATGGCACGATCTATTGACCACTGGCGTGGCCTATGTAGCGCTGTCACGATTTATTGACCTCTGGTGTGACGGGTGTAGCGCTGTCACGATCTATTGACTTCTGGTATGACAGATGTAGCGCTGTCATGATCTATTGACAAACGGTGTGACGGGTGTAGCGCTCTCACGATCTTTCGACCTCCGGTGTTACGGGTGTAGCTCTCTCATGATATATTGACCCCCGGTGAAAGGGGAGTAGCGCTGTCACGATTTGTTGACCTCTGGTGTGACGGGTGTAGCGCTGTCACGATCTATTGACCTCTGGGGAGACGGGTGTAGCGCTATCACGATCTATTCACATACGGTGTGACAGGTGTAGCGCTGTCACGATCTATTGACCTCTGGCTTGGCGGGTGCATCGTTGTAACGATCTATTTACCGCTGGTGTGGAGGATGTAGCGCAGTCACGGTCTATTGACCTCCGGTGTGACGGGTGTAGTGCTGTCACGATCTATTGACCACTGGCGTGACAGGTGTAGCGCTATCACCATCTATTGACCTCTGGCGTAGCGGGTGAAGCGCTGTCACGATCTATTGATCTCTGCCGTGGGGGGCGCAGCGCTGTCACGATCTATTGACCTTTGGTGTGGTAGGAGTAGCGCTGTCATGATCAATTGACCTCTGGTGTGGCAGATGTAGCGCTGTCACGATCTATTGACCTTTAGTGTGACGGGTGTAGCGCTGTTACGATCTATTCACCTCCGGTGTGAAAGGTGTAGTGCTGTCACGATCTATTGACCTCTAGCGTGGTGGGTGTATCGCTGTAACGATCTACTGACCTCTGGTGTGGCGGATGTAGCGCTGTTACGGTCTATTGACCTCTGGTGTAACGGGTTTAGTGCTGTCACGATCTATTGACCTCTGGTGTGACGGGTGTAGTGCTGTCACGATCTATTGACCTCTGGTGTGACAGGTATAGTTGTTGACACTATCTATTGGCCACTTGCCTGACGGATGTAGCGCTGTCACAATTTGTTGACCTATGGTGTGACGGGTGTAGTGCTGTCACGATCTATTGACCTTTCGTGTGACGGGTGTAGTGCTGGCATGATCTCTTGGCCTCTGGTGTCACGGGTGTAGCGTTGTCACGATCTATTGACCTCTGGTGTGACGGGTGTAGCGCTGTAATGATCTATTGACCAACAGTGTGACTGGTGTAGCGCTCTCACGGTCTATTGACCTCCAGAGAGACGGGTGTAGCGCTGTTACGATCTTTTGACCTCTCGCGTGACAGGTGCAGCGCTTTGACGATGTATTGACCTCTGGTGTGACGGGTGTAGCACTGTCACGATCTATTGACCTCCTGGGTGACAGGTGTAGCGCTGTCACGATCTATTGACCTCTGGCGTGGCGTGTGTACGCTGTAACGATCTATTGACCTCTGGTGTGGCGGATGTAGCGCTGTCATGGTCTATTTACCTCCGGTGTGACGGGTGTACTGCTGTCACGTTCTATTGACCACTGTTGTGACAGGTGTAGCGCTATCACGATCTATTGACCTCTGGCGTGGCGGGTGAAGCACTGTCACGATCTATTGACCTCTGGTGTGCCGGGTGTAGGGCTGTCACGATCAATTTACCTCTGGTGTGGCGGATGTAGCGCTGTCACGATCTATTGTCCTTTGGCGTGGCGGGTGTAGCTGTCACGATCTATTGATCTTTGGTGTGGCGGATGTAGCGCTGTCACGATCTATTGACCTCTAGCGTGGCGGGTGTAGCTGTCACGATCTATTCACCTCTGGTGAAGCGGGTGTAGCGCTGTCACGATCTATTGACCTCTAGTGTGACGGGTGTAGCGTTGTCACGATCTGTTAGCCTCTGGTGTGAGGGGTGTAGCGCTGTCACGATCTATTGACCTCTGGCGAGGCGGGTGTAGTGCTGTCACGATCTATTGACCTCTGGTGTGACAAGTATAGCGCTGTCACGATGTATTGACATCTTGCGTTGCGGGTGTAGCACTTTCACGATCTGTTGACCTCTGGTGTGACGGGTATAGCGCTGTCACGATCTAGCGACCTCTCGCGTGACGGGTGTAGCACTCTCGAGATCTACTGACCTCTGGTGTGGCGGGCACAAAGCTGTCACAATCTACTGACCTCTTGTGTTTCGGGTGTAGATCTGTCATGATCTATTGACCTCTGGTGTGGCGGGTGTAGCGCTGTAAAGATCTAATGACCTCTGGTGTGGCGGGTGTACCGCTGTCACGATCTATTGACCTCCGGGGTGACGGGTGTAGCGCTGTTACGATCTAATGACCTCTGTTGTGGCGGATGTAGCGCTGCCAGACACCTAATAGGTTCGTTCCTTCCCTTTAATATGTTCTGACAATTGAACTTTGACCTGATCACCTGAACTTAACTTTTATTTGCTTTCACCGTCATGCAGTGTATTATTTATTTCCCCTGTTATGCAGTTTATTATTTCTGAAAGAAATTAAAGCAGGAAAAACCAGCCATTTTTGCTTATCCAGTTTCCTAACAGTGATGACGATGTTATTGCTACACCTCATCTTTTAGCTGCGTTAAGGTAATCAACATTTTTAAGATATGCAAAGCGTGATGCTTTTAGGAAGATCACTGGAGAATGTTATCAATGGTCACATTACCAGCTGCAAAGAAAAATGAAAGGAATTATGTTGAAGGACTATGAATTGAAGGAGGGAATATCAAAATGGTATACAATACCGACAGGTTGGTAGTTAAGACACTTAGGTAACGTTTAGGCAACTTTATTCCGAAACGTTTCGCCTACAAAGTAGGCTTCTTCAGTCGAGTACAGAAAGTAGGCAGGAGCAGCAGAGATGTGAAGACGATGTAATCAGTCCATCACCCTTGAAGTCGTAGATTTGAGGTTGTTAGTCCCTCAGCCTGGAGAAGTTCTGTTCCAAAGTCTAGAACTAACTGAAGATCAAGCGACAGTGTTGAAACTTAAATTCTGTCGGAAGGAGAGGTGCAGAGTAGTAGTAGTGAGAATGTAGCCACTGAGAGGTCACGTCCCTCTCAGATCAAACAATTCTCACTTGAAAAAGTTGTCCAAGATGTTTTCTCTTCTGTACCAAGATGCCATTGTACAGAAGAGAAAACACCTTGGACAACTTTTTCAAGTGAGAATTGTTTGATCTGAGAGGGACGTGACCTCTCAGTGGCTACATTCTCACTACTACTACTACTACTACTACTTCTACTACTACTACTCTGCACCTCTCCTTCCGACAGAATTTAAGTCTCAACACTGTCGCTTGATCTTCAGTTAGTTCCAGACTTTGGAACAGAACTTCTCCAGGCTGAGGGACTAACAACCTCAAATCTACGACTTCAAGGGTGATGGACTGATTACATCGTCTTCACATCTCTGCTGCTCCTGCTTACTTTCTGTACTCGACTGAAGAAGCCTACTGTGTAGGCGAAACGTTTCGGAATAAAGTTGCCTAAATGTTGCCTATGTGTCTTAACTACCAATTGAAGGAGTGATAGGAAAATAATTCGATCATTGTGATGAATGGTTTAAAAAAGCGACAAGTTGAAGATTGAGACACTTATACAACGTATGGGAATCTTTATTCAGGAAACGTTTCGCCACACAGTAGCTTCATCAGTCCAATACAAATCAGAAAGGGGTAGGGAGAGGAGTAGTTTGAGGTAATCAGTCCCTCAGCCTGGAGACGATGCGTTCAGTCCATCAATCTTGTAGAAAGTACAGTATAGGCTGAGGGACTGATTACCTCAAACTACTACTACTCTCTACACCTTTCTGATTTATATTGGACTGATGAAGCAACTGTGTGGCGAAACGTTTCCTGAATATAGATTCCCATATGTTGAATAAGTGTCTCAATCCACAGTTCGATCATTGCAGAGTTGAGCTTCTCAAAGGGACGTTGAAGGAGAAACTGAGGAGAAAATTTTTGACTTTAAGTATAAGTTAATTATCTGGTCAGAATAGGTCTTGGTAAGTAATATGAATTATTAGAATTTTGGTGATTATTACTTAACTGAGCGTGGAATACTTGGTTTTGAGAAATTTATAATATTTATGGATAATAATCAGTTGGTTATTCTAAGATGTCAAGATTGGATTTATGTGCAAGTTTAACCACAAAGAAAGTAGCAAGAAAAATAAAAATAAGCTTGGAAATTACAAGGTGAAATATGTCTGGTTTCTAGTTATATACTAGATGCGGTGAAATATGTCTGGTTTCTAGTTATATACTAGATGCGGTGAAATATGTCTGGTTTCTAGTTATATACTAGATGCGGTGAAATATGTCTGGTTTCTAGTATATAACTAGATGCAGTGAAATATGTCTGGTTTCTAGTTATATACTAGATGCAGTGAAATATGTCTGGTTTCTAGTTATTATACTAGATGCGGTGAAATATGTCTGTTTCTAGTTATATACTAGATTGCGGTGAAATATGTCTGGTTTCTAGTTATATACTAGATGCGGTGAAATATGTCTGGTTTCTAGTTATATACTAGATGCGGTGAAATATGTCTGGTTTCTAGTTATATACTAGATGCGGTGAAATATGTCTGGTTTCTAGTTATATACTAGATGCGGTGAAATATGTCTGGTTTCTAGTTATATACTAGATGCGGTGAAATATGTCTGGTTTCTAGTTATATACTAGATGCGGTGAAATATGTCTGGTTTCTAGTTATATACTAGATGCGGTGAAATATGTCCTGGTTTCTAGTTATATACTAGATGCGTGAAATATGTCTGGTTTCTAGTTATATACTAGATGCGGTGAAATATGTCTGGTTTCTAGTTATATACTAGATGCGGTGAAATATGTCTGGTTTCTAGTTATATACTAGATGCGGTGAAATATGTCTGGTTTCTAGTTATATAACTAGATGCGGTGAAATATGTCTGGTTTCTAGTTATATACTAGATGCGGTGAAATATGTCTGGTTTCTAGTTATATACTAGATGCGGTGAAATATGTCTGGTTTCTAGTTATATACTAGATGCGGTGAAATATGTCTGGTTTCTAGTTATATACTAGATGCGGTGAAATATGTCTGGTTTCTAGTTATATACTAGATGCAGTGAAATATGTCTGGTTTCTAGTTATATACTAGATGCAGTGAAATATGTCTGGTTTCTAGTTATATACTAGATGCGGTGAAATATGTCTGGTTTCTCTAGTTATATACTAGATGCGGTGAAATATGTCTGGTTTCTAGTTATATACTAGATGCGGTGAAATATGTCTGGTTTCTAGTTATATACTAGATGCGGTGAAATATGTCTGGTTTCTAGTTATATACTAGATGCGGTGAAATATGTCTGGTTTCTAGTTATATACTAGAATGCGGTGAAATATGTCTGGTTTCTAGTTATATACTAGATGCGGTGAAATATGTCTGGTTTCTAGTTATATACTAGATGCGGTGAAATATGTCTGGTTTCTAGTTATATACTAGATGCGGTGAAATATGTCTGGTTTCTAGTTATATACTAGATGCGGTGAAATATGTCTGGTTTCTAGTTATATACTAGATGCTCTAAGCAGAAACCTTCATTGGGATAATGTCGATGACAGTCTTATGGTAAACAGAAGATACAAAATACATTTATATGATACTGGGAGGAGACACAGATGCAGGTGAGCACCAAACAGAGGTGAGCCAAATTTAACGAGTGATGAATCGTGGGTCAGTGTAGCTATGCAACGGTATACTGCATAATTAAGTTGAAATGTCGGCTGGTTTCTGGCCAATATTTTCTTACTTAATTGTCAAAACTATCCTTGTAATGTGATGTAATTTGGTTCATGGTATTTTGTAGTAATTATTGCCTTTTCTAATGTTTCTCAAGTTCTGTCACTTTCTTTAACAATAAGCTTGACCTCTTGATAAGGTGTGCATCTCTCTTCTTTTGTACTATCGTGTATTACTGTCTTGTGAGTTTTAGAAGCATAATGATGTTCAGAATTATAGCGTTTAGATTCCCTTCTCATTGAAGCACTGTTTTTCTCGTCCGCTACAGAAAATGGTGTATATTTCAACACTAATGGCTGCTGTAATGGTTTTGGAGGTAATTACTGCAAGAGTGGATTCTCTTTAATGCGTGCGTGATGGTATCATTGGTGTTACCTGTGGGAGATGCATGGTGGTATCATTGGTGTTACCTGTGGGAGATGCATGGTGGTATCATTGGTGTTACCTGTGGGAGATGCATGGTGGTATCATTGGTGTTACCTGTGGGAGATGCATGGTGGTATCATTGGTGTTACCTGTGGCAGATGCATGGCGGTATCATTGGTGTTACCTGTGGCAGATGCATGGCGGTATCATTGGTGTTACCTGTGGGGGATGCATGGTGGTATCATTGGTGTTACCTGTGGGAGATGCATGGTGGTATCATTGGTGTTACCTGTGGGAGATGAATGGTGGTATCATTGGTGTTACCTGTGGCAGATGCATGGTGGTATCATTGGTGTTACCTGTGGGAGATTTCATGGTGGTATCATTGGTGTTACCTGTGGGAGATGCATGGCGGTATCATTGGTGTTACCTGTGGGAGATGCATGGCGGTATCATTGGTGTTACCTGTGGGAGATGCATGGCGGTATCATTGGTGTTACCTGTGGGAGATGCATGGCGGTATCATTGGTGTTACCTGTGGGAGATGCATGGCGGTATCATTGGTGTTACCTGTGGGAGATGCATGGTGGTATCATTGGTGTTACCTGTGGGAGATGCATGGCGGTATCATTGGTGTTACCTGTGGGGGATGCATGGCGGTATCATTGGTGTTACCTGTGGGAGATGCATGGCGGTATCATTGGTGTTACCTGTGGGGGATGCATGGCGGTATCATTGGTGTTACCTGTGGGAGATGCATGGCGGTATCATTGGTGTTACCTGTGGGAGATGCATGGCGGTATCATTGGTGTTACCTGTGGGAGAGATAAGACACCTCTCACCACCATCGGCATCCTTGGGTGTGGAAAGGTTTTTCTAGGCCATTTGTTTACGATCCCAGATAAGATGTTGAGGAAAGTGTAGTAATGCAGAGATATTACTGATGTCATATTCATCTTCCAGGTATTCGGGGGACCAGATTCCAAAGTTCCAAAAAATAGAACGCCCTTAACACTGTTTTTATTGTTTGTATAATGGTATAGGAAGAGTATAGCATCGTTCTTGTTGGTAGGCATCTGATAGACTATATAATTGTTTTGGAGTCCGACGAGATCGACGTCAAGTGGCGAATGTTTGTCTTATTTTCTTTGATGAACCTGATTTAAGGTTCAGCTGTGTTAGGGTTGTTTTCAAGGTTAAAGTGTCTGATCGAAGTCCTCATATGGTAGTCAAGTGATGAATAATAATAGAGAACTTTTCTTTTAGGGACTCCATTCGCAAGTTGGTTATGACAGTATCGAGGCCAGGAGCTATGAATCGACCGTTGCAACCACAAATAGGTGAGTACAGTATTGACTGGTGGACCCCCTAGTTAGGCCAAGTAGTTGGTTGAACAATATTTTGTTTAAGAAAGACGACTGAATTTGATGTATTTTTACGTAAAGAAAGTTCCATGTCTAGTCTTACTTGGTAGTTGGTCAGTAGCTTATTATGTATGAATTTCGGCGAACAATGATGTAACATCAAGACAGCTAATTTCTTGTTATTCGTGTTGACGATTTTTGACCTTTTGAGTAGGTCGTCTGAGTGTTGAAGATATACACTCCTGTGTGTTTGGCGAGGATGCCTTCCAAATTATGTGTGATGAATGGTTTGAAAAACCGACAAGTTGAAGATTGAGACACTTATGCAGCATAAGTGTCTCAATCTTCAACTTGTCGGTTTTTCAAACCATTCATCACAACTGTCAGACACTGCAGCATCATGGGATCTTTTTCCTGAATAAAGATTCCCATATGCTGCATAAGTGTCTCAACCTTCCAAATTATGTGGCACATTGCCAGTGCCAGATGTTATGGTTCTTGTGAGAATGTTAAGCATGTGAGTTATAAGTAAATCATGTATGTTGGCTAGTCTAAGAATTGGAAGAATTGATGGGGAAAAACTTCCTACTTATCTTAAAGTAATTTTAGACCATTGTACTTAAAGTAAAGGGGGCTCCCGGGGCCTTCTTTTTTTCAACTCACTTTACAATTTTAAAAAAATAAATGGATTTTTAAAAAGTTTTTTTTTAGTTTTCCCACCTAGGGGGCAATAAAAACCTACTTTTTCCCAAAAAAAAATTAGTGTTAATAATAAAAAGCGAACAAATATCAATCTTCAATTTACTTAGTAGAAGTGAAGACTTTTGTTAGGAGGGACCATTTTGGGGCTTTTGAAGGTCCATGTCTTGAAAGGACCCTGTTTCCCCGTTTTAAGGGACAGTCTGGAGGAAAGGTCTTTAAGGTACCATGTCTTTGGGGGGCACCATGTCTTGAAGGCACCTGTCTTGAAAGGGCCCCTGTCTTGAGGCACCATGTCTTTAAGGACCATGTCTTGAAGGACCATGTCTTTGGGGGCACCCTGTCTTGAAGGACCTGCTTGGAGGACCCTGCTTGAAGGACCTGTCTTTGGGGCCCATTTTGAAGGCACCCGTCTTTAAAGGACCCCGTTTGAGGACCTGTCTTGAAAGGCCCTTCTTGAGGACCTGTCTTTTAAAGGCACCATGCTTGAAAACCTGTCTTGAAGGCACCATGTCTTGAGGCACCATGTTTAAGGTACCTGTTTGGGGCACCAGTCTTTAAGGACCATGTCTTGAAGGACCATGTCTTGAAGGCCCATGTTTTAGGGACCAAGTCTTTAAGGACCATTCTTGGAAAAGGGCCCCGTCTTGAAGGACCCGTCTTGAGGCCAGTCTTGAGGACCATGTCTTGAGGCACCAGTCTTGAAGGACCATGTCTTGAAGGCCCATGTTTTAAGGCACCATTTTTAAAAGGGACCATGCTTTAAGGGACCATGTCTTGGGGGCAATTTTTGAAGGCCCATGCTTGAAGGGCGGGGGACCAGTCTTGAAGGACCTGTCCCTTTAAGGACCATGTCTTGGGGGACCAGTCTTGAAGGACCATGTTTGAAGGCACCATGTCTTGAAAAACCACTTGAGGGGACATGTCTTGAAGGCACCATGTCTTTAAAAGGGACCCTGCTTGAAGGCCCATGTCTTGAAGGCCATGTCTTTTGTCTTGAGGCCCATGTCTTGTAGGCAAACCCCCCCCCCCCCCATGTCTTGTAGGCACCAGTCTTGAGGCACCATGTCTTGAAAGGGCCCCTGTTTTAAGGTCCATGTCTTGTAGGCACCATGTCTTTAAAACCCCGCGGAAGGGCCCCTGTCTTGAGGCACAATTCTTGAAGGCACCCTGTTTGAAGGGACCTGTCTTGAAAAGGACCCGTTTGGAGGCACATGTCTTGAGGCACCATGTCTTGAAGGGGACTGTCTTTAAGGCACCCTTCTTGAAGGGACCATGTCCCTGAATATGCTTTAAAGGGACCATGTTTGGGAACCCGGGGCCCATGTCTTGAAGGACCAGTTGAGGCCCATGTTTGAGGCCCATTCTTGAAGGCACATGTCTTTTAGGCACCATGTCTTGAAAGGAAAAACCATGTCTTGAAAGGGACCCTGTTTGGGACCAGTCTTGAAAGGGACCATGTTTGAACACGTCTTGAGCACCATGTCCCTTGAGGGACATGCTTGAAGGTCCAGTCTTTAGGGCCCCTGTCTTGAAGGACATGTCTTGAAGGACCCTGCTTGAAAGGGACCATTCTTTAAGGCACCTGTTTTTAGCACCATCTTTTAGGACCAGGGCTTTAAGGCACCATGTCTTGAAGGACCATGTCTTGAAAAGGGCCCCTGTTTGTAGGGACCTGTTTAAGGACCATTCTTGTAGGCACCATTTTTAGGGACCCTGTCTTGAGGCACCTGTCTTTAGGCACCATGTTTGTAGGGGCCCCTGTTTGAAGGACTTGTCTTGAAGGCACCCCTGTCTTGAGGACCATGTCTTTTAAGGGACCATGTCTTTTAGCCATGTCTTGAGGGGCCATGTTTGAAGGGACCATGTCTTGTAGGCACCATTTTTTGTAATTTTGAGGACCCCTGTCTTTAAGGCACCATGTTTTAAGGCCCATGTCTTGAAGGGACCCCGTCTTTAGGCACCATTTTGAAGGCCTGTCTTGAAGGCACCATGCTTGAGGCACCCCTGTCTTGAAGGGACCCTTTTTGAGGCACCATGTTTGAGGCACCATGCTTGAGGACCATGTTTTTAGGGCCCTGTCTTGAAGGGACCATGTTTGAAGGCCCCATGTTTTAAGGACATGCTTGTACACCCTGTCTTGAAGACCCGTTTAGAAAGGTGGATTTTTAGAAGACATGTCTTTAAGTAAGTTAAGGACCAAAGCTTTAACTGTTTGGGGGCCCAGCAGGACCCGCTTGACCCCCCCTTTTTAAAGGAATGCAGGAATGTTTTAACCCCGTCTTTAAAGTTTTAGGCAAATTCTAAAATTTTGTGGACCCGTCTTTAAAGGTCCGTTCTTTTTTAACCTGTTTTTACCCATCTTAAACAATTTTAAGCCCGTCTTTTACCTGTTTTTAACACTTCAAGAAAGGGGTTTTCAAAAACCTGGTAAACTTTTAATTTCTTCCTTCTAATTTTAAAAAATTGACCCCCCTTAAATTCCGGGAACAGATTTTTTATAATTTCTTGTTCTTAAAAATGAGTCAAAAACTTCAATATTTTTCCCTTTATGTCCCCCTTACAATGATCAGTTCTTTTAATTACCTTGACCCTCTTACAAGAGTCATTCTCTTTAATTACTTGACCCCTTACAAGAGCCGTTTCTAAAAACCTTTTAAAACCTTTTAAAAGACTCCTATTCTTTACCCCCCCCGGACACCTAAAATTTTTTGGACCCCCCCCCTTGACTTTATTAAATTTTTTCCTCCCAAAAATGTCCCTTATTAATTAAAAAATTTTAATACTCCTTATTTAAATTACCTTGTCCCCTTTCAGTGAGCGTCCTTCAAATTACCTTTTGTTTAAGGTCTTTCAAATTCCAAACCCTCCCCACTCCTTCATTATTTTATCCGTCCCAGTGGCCCTTTATTTTCCTTTTCCCCTCCCAGGATTCCCTTTATTAATTTTTTTCCCCCCCCGGGGGGCCCATTAAACCATATCTCCCCTTCTTGTTTTTCCCATTTAAACCCGAGACGACCCTTCAAAAACCAGAGTTTTTGGGGGTTTTTTAATTAATTTTTGTCCCCAAGGGAGTCCCAAAAATTTTGACGTCCCCACTTTAGGCCCCAAAAATTCCTTACTCTTACAGTTCTGTCATCTGACTTACCTATATATTTTCTACATCTAATTTTTTCCATCTCGAACCCATTGTCGCGAGTCCTGTCTTGGCTAGCTTTCAGTAGCATATTATTTACAAATCCTTTAATTATTCCTGTTTCACATTTGTAAACCTCAATCACCTGGCCGTCCACTCTAATCCTACGCCTATCTAAAGAGTGCAGATACAGGGAACTCAGTCTATCCTCGTAGGAAATATTTCTGATCCATGGGATCATCTTTGGCATCCTTCCCAGTAAGTTTCCAAGCGTGTTGATGTTCATTCTGTAATACAGTGACACAAACTTTGCAACATATTCTAAATGAGGCCTAACAAGCGATATATCGATTTGAAGTATAACCTGAGGATTCCTGCTTATATATATATACATATATATATATATATATATATATATATATATATATTATATATATATATATATATATATATATATATATATATATATATATATATATATATATATGTATATATATGTCGTGCCGAATATGTAAAACTGGTCAATTAGCAAGAACTCACTTAAAATTAAGTCCTTTCTAAAATTTTCTCTTGTACGTTTAAAGATATATTTTTTCATTAATGTTGATGTAAAAATTTATAATTTTGCACCAAAAGAATCTTAGAAAACTTACCTAACCTAATTACAACAAGCGTAATTTATTTTAGCCTAATCCAACTAAATATATTTTAGATACGTTTACAATAATTTAATACTAAACAAACACAATGAAATATATTTTTTTCGTTAGGTCCAGAATGATTTTTGGTGAAATTATTGTATGCACAAATTTTCACTTGTCCTATATGACAAGATTAGCGTTGCATTTAAGCCAAGATCGCAAGTTCTGCCTATTCGGCATGACATATAATATATATATATATATATATATATATATATATATATATATATATATATATATATATATATATATATATATTATATATATATATATATATATATATATTTTATATATATATATATATCGTGATTTGAAGTCAAGAATTCTATTTCTCCTCCCCCTCCTCTTTTTTTTTTTTTTTTTTTTTTTTTTCAAACTCTTACACATCGTTGTCATTGGTTTCCATAACAACTATGCAGACCTCCTATTTTTTCGCATTCAAAGTGATTCAGATGTAAGTTATTTAGTTTATAAGCGCTATTGCTATTTTCTTTTCCTAGGTTTAGAACTTTGCATTTGTCTATATTTAACTGTATCTGCCACTTCTCTTTCCACTGCATCACTTTAGGCTTTCCTGTAGCGCACTAGTGTCTTCGCCAGAATTAATTCCACTACCTATTTTGGTGTTATCAACAAACTTGCTTATATCGATGTTTATTCCATCATCTATGTTGTTCAGGAATATTGTGAACAACAAAGGGCAGAACATTGACCCCTGTGGAACACCGCTTGTAACGCGTCTCCACTCTGATTTCTCCCCATATATGCAAACTCTCTGTTGCCTGTCAACCACGCCTCTATCCAGGAAAAAAATTCTCCTAATCCGTGTGCCTCGACTTTCCTCAACAATACCCGGTGTGGAACTCTATCAAAATCTCAATGAAGTCCTTTTACACAATATCATATTATCTGAAAAGTACCTGGAAGGTGTTCCAGAGGTCAGCCTCTCCCCGCGGCCCGGTCCATGACCAGGCCTCGCGGTAGATCAGGGCGTGATTAACCAGGATGTTACTGCCGGACACACGCAGTCCAACGTACGATCCACAGTCCGGCTGGTCAGTTACAGACTCTAGGTTCCTCTCCAGCTCCCTTTTGAAGATTGGGGTCTATTGGTATTCCGCTTTATGTATGCTGGGAGCTAGTTGAACGGTCCTAGGCCTCAGACACTTATGTTAACTCTTAGTATACTCATGGAATTCCTGCTTTTCATTGGGGAATGTTGCACAGCCTGCCGAGTCTTTTGCGTTCTTAGGGTGTGATTTCCGTGTCCAGATTTGGAACTAGTCACTATAGAATTTTCCAGGTGTAAATTATGATTTATCTCCTGCCTGTGCTCCAAGGAGTTCAGGTCAAGGGATTTCAACCGTTCCCAGTGACTGAGGTGCTTTATTGCACTTAACCGTACAGTGAAAGTCTTTGTATACTGTACAGCAGTACTCCAGGCAAGAGAGAAACAAGTGACTTAAAGTGAATCATCATTGGTGCATCCATAGTTTTGAAGATTCTCGTTATCCATCCTATAATTTCCTAGCAGATGTGATAGAGACATTGTTGTGATATTTGAAAGTCAGACATACCTCCTTGATCTTATGTTCTTATGTGTCACTGGGTACGGGAGTTATTTCTTGGGTAGCTTAAGGTAGAGGTCGTGTTTGATAAGGACCTGCCTTGCATGGGCCAGTAGGTCTTCTGCAGTGTTCCTCCATTCTTATGTTCTTATCTTCCTCATCAAATGCCTTAGGGATAAGAGTTGGTAATTTATTAAGGCATGAGCTTCCCTTTGTAAAACCGTAATGAGATTCATTAATCAGTTTGGTTTTCAATTATTCTGCATCGGTGAGGAATAATTTATAACCCTGTATGTGGCATTCACAAGATTGTTCTCTATCTTTCAGCTAAATTTGGTCTCTGATATTTATACTTCCTGGGCATACAATTATTTCGTTTATCTTATTTCTTACTCTCTTACTATTAATGCAGTAGATCTACTGTTTTTGTTGACCAATTCCATTATATGTTTAAATAATAAATAAATAATATTTTATTATTATTATTATTATTATTATTATTATTATTATTATTATTATTATTATTATTATTATTCATAAAAAAAACTGAAGACTTTGATGAGGCTATCGGGGCTGTATTTCGGGGGTCACTATCGGGGCTGTATTTCGGGGGTCACTATCGGGGCTGCATTTCGGGGTCACTATCGGGCTGATTTCGGGGGTCACTATCGGGCTGATTTCTGGGGTCACTATCGGGCTGTATTTCGGGGGTCACTATCGGGCTGATTTCGGGGGTCACTTCGGGCTGATTTCTGGGGTCACTATCGGGTCTGCATTTCGGTCATAGGGTCTGCATCTCAGGGTCACTTGGGTTGATTTCTGGGGTCACTATCGGGTCTGCATTTCTGGGGTCACTATCGGGTCTGCATTTCGGGGGTCACTATCGGGTCTGCATTTCGGGGGTCACTATCGGGTCTGCATTTCGGGGTCACTATCGGTCTGCATTTCGGGGTCACTATCGGGTCTGCATTTCGGGATTCAATATCGGGTCTGCATTTCAGGGGTCACTATCGGGTCTGCATTTCGGGGGTCACTATCGGGTCTACATTTCGGGGGTCACTATCGGGTCTGCATTTCGGGATTCAATATCGGGTCTGCATTTCGGGGTTCAATATCGGGTCTGCATTTCGGGGGTCACTATCGGGTCTGCATTTCGGAGGTCACTATCTGGTCTGCATTTCGGGGGTCACTTTTGTGGTGGCTTAAGCTGTATAAACTAATTTCATTTTGATAATTGAACCCTCTTCATGATTTCAAATGACTTCATCTAATCAACTGCTCTTAATTTAGAGAGTATTGATAAAGCCATTGGATGGCGTAACGTCTACAATAAAGACATCCAGATATTGCACCTGTGTCTTTTCCTCATCTTGTCGGTATTGTATACCATTCATCCATAGTGTAGAGGTCTTGATGCATAAAATGAAGGTTTGGATTAGTACTTGGCATCAAAAGTAATCATGTAGGTTAGCCGGTACTTCCGGCCCGGGTCTTCTCCAGATGGCGACCCGGCAACCAAAAGTGATCGTTTTGAATTAGTTTCAAATAATCGAAGCTAGGTGTACACCTCTCGGAAAAAGTTGTCCTGGTAAGAAAGCGCAAGGTATCGTGGACATCTGGATGACTGATTTTTCTGCTTAAGTTTCGTCGGGACATTTAGCTTATTCTCGAGAATTATATTGCGGGCGATGGAACTCAGAGATGTCCCGATCTAGTGATCAATACTGAGAATAATTGTTGAGTCTTCTGGGAGAATGTGACTTTGAGCTACGTAAGTAAGAGTATGAATTTCCCTCTAATATGACTTCCAGCTAAAACCAATTGGAGGAGATGAGGAAAACACTCTGGAACTGCTTCCAAATAATACCGATTGTATTCTTCAAATCTCCAGCCTATATTTCCTCAACTTCTGGACGGTCATTGCTACACACTAAAGCCGGGTAATTCGCTGTTCCTTGTCTTAAGAAACTATATCCAAGCTTATAATTTCTGTACATATTTCTTGGACAGGTACCTCCGACAACCAATGTTACTCGCATCATGAATCTGATTCATTCTTCCTATGCAGTTGTTCACTTTAACCAAGCAGACTGATACATCTTACCAGTCCCGTCGTGATCTGAAATTATCACATTGATTGCCAGGTTTCTACTCTTGATTAACTTAAGACAAAAATTGCTCAAGTCTACAGAAGTTACACGAGGTAAATACAGCATGAGAACATTAACAATACAAGGCACCTGGAAGCGACACAGGTACAGACTGTCCTGCTACTGTATATCACACACGTTATGGCTTCCTCTCACCTTAATTAGCGGAAACCCGTGATATTTATAACTGTTATTATGCAGGTGAATAGAGTAAGTATTTAATTACAGTTTACAGGAAACATTAATTAGAACACACTGAATTACACCTTGAAAACATAATTAGTATTCATCATATGGCAGAAGCGGTAATAACACCCAACAGGGAGGTTTTACTGAGTAAAATCTCCAGTTACATTTCTTCTCAGTATCAACGTGACGAGTTAGCCTCGTGAATCACTTAAGAGAATCACTTGAGAGGAAACGTGTGCTGTCCCAAGCAACGTACGAGGTACTTAAGTGGTACATGAACTTCAAATTAGATATTAACTTCTACTCTGCGATCGTAACGTAACTAAAATAATGAACTGTGTTTCAGAATTACATCCAAGAGATCAGGTCTGCTGCTGTTGTGAACTTAGTTAAGAGGTATATCCAGCCAGGCTACAATCACTTTACTCTTTCTTAATATTTTAGTAAATTTAAACATTAACTTTGCAAAATAATTTTATCTTGCATAATGATTATATATATATATATATATATATATATATATATATATATATATATATATATATATATATATATATATATATATATATATATATATATATTGGTGTCCGCAAGTCATCACAGATTGCGTTACCTGTTTTTCTGTCCTCTTGTATTGCATCCAGAGAGCTTGTAGCAGCGATTCTCCCTGAACATCTTAGGGACAAGATTGGAGTCCAGGACCAAAAGTTCATTGACGGAGCCATGATCTGGGATAATCTAACGGGCTCTGAAACCAGACCTGCTCCCACCAACAACTACAAACAATCGCACTGGGATGGTCCAATAGTGGAAAATATAGCCTCAACAATGCTTCAGAGTGTGTCAGGGAAGGATAGAGCCCGCCTCCTGGCAGTGAGAGCCCCTCATGCAGGGGACTTTCTGTTGGCTGTTCCCAACTCCAGCCTTGGCACATGCCTCGACCCACAGACCATCCGCATCGGTGTTGCCCTTCGACTTGCCGCCCCTATTCTCGCCGAACAGGTGTATTTGTGGCAGTGAAGCAGCAGACCGATTCGGGTACCATGGTCTTGTGTGCCGTAAATCCGAGGGAAAGATTGCAAGACAAGAGGAGCCTCACAACAGCCGGATGCCCAGCACTAAGGGAGCCACCCCTGCCATGCAGATCTGATGGCAGCCTGAAGCGGAGGGGATTCGAACTCCGGACCTCAGTGTGTGAGCTGAGTGCGCTGGCGATCGAGCTACGGGACTAACTAGCATACTGCATGATAAACAGTAACCTCTGCCTTGTCCTACTGAAGAGTTACCGTGATAATCTTACCTAGGTACAACTCCTTGATATCTGATTCCCTTAGTGTAGAGACAAGTGATCGTCCAACATACTAGAGTTATGGACCAACGAAAGTCTAACACATTTGTGAGTAAATCAGTTATGACCTAACGCAATTGTTTGAACCAGTGATCATCTAACACACTTAAGTCTGGACCACTGGTCGCCAAATCATTAGTGTACCAGTGATCGTATCACTCCACTAGTGTATCAATCAATCATAACCTAACCCACTTGTGTATGGACCTTTGATGACCTAACCCATTTGTATTTCAACCAGTGTTGAACCAGTGTTGGTCTGACCAGCTTGCGTATGGATGAGTCATGACCTGAACCAGTTGTGTATGAACGAGTGATCGCTTGACCCACTTCTGTATGGCCGAGCCATGACCTAACTCAGTCTTCTAACCCAGGTGCGTCTAGACATGCGATCATCTGACTCACTTGTGTACAGACGCTACATGGCCTAACCTATTTGTGCACGAATCAATGTTAGAGGAAGATTCAGATTCTTATTGGCATGAACAGGTGACCTTTTGTAAACTGCATAAAAAAATGAGATTGGTTTTCGTAAAACAGCACGAGGAAGCTTCTTCTGAAACTTTCTAACATAATTAAACAAGTGAGAGCTGCTGGTTTCTGTGCTGCTCTGGTCAGTTTCAGACTCTCAGTGTTGGTCCGTTAAGCTTAATCGCAGATTCGCGTTCCTCTTCGGTTTCACAGGACTTATTTTCATTAAAATTTAAAACTGTTCTTTCAATGCCTCTGCTGATTAGTTTCAAACGTACAGTTTTAAGAGTGTCATGGTTAATGGCGTCCTCAGACTGATCTACGATGTAGATTTTAAATTTCTTATTGTAATATATCATTGCAACATTGGTTGGGGGATTTTTTTTTTTGGGGGGGGGGGGATACTTCCGCATTTTATCAATAATTTTCAGTGTTGACCCGTCTTAGAGGAAATTTTAAGGTTCTAGTGAGCTTTCTAAGCTTCACACTAAGAAACAGAGCTAGAGCTGAGCAACTGTACAGATCTTTATACTACTCTAACAACACTGCGCTAGCCAAGGATTCGAACCCATGTTATACTGGCCTTCCTCATGGTAAGTGAGAACCACATGACGCAAAAAAACACAGGACCACCTACCCTACAAGAATGACGAAGCCAGCAATGCTAGCTGTTGGGCCGCCATCCGAGGGCATTACAGAGGTGTGGGAGCTCGGATGCCCTCGGATGGCGGCCCAACAGCTAGCATTGCAAGTTGCGTCATTCTTGTAGGGTTGGGTGGTCCTGTGGTTTAAAGCGTCATGTGGTTCTCGTTTACCATGAGGCAGGCCAGTACAACATGGGTTCGAATCCTTGGCTAACGCAGTGCTGTTATTGATCAATACCACTCGTTCGTGGTTACAATAATATATATATATATATATATTTTTTTTTTATTTATTATCACACCGGCCGATTCCCACCAAGGCAGGGTGGCCCGAAAAAGAAAAACTTTCACCATCATTCACTCCATCACTGTCTTGCCAGAAGGGTGCTTTACACTACAGTTTTTAAACTGCAACATTAACACCCCTCCTTCAGAGTGCAGGCACTGTACTTCCCATCTCCAGGACTCAAGTCCGGCCTGCCGGTTTCCCTGAATCCCTTCATAAATGTTACTTTGCTCACACTCCAACAGCACGTCAAGTATTAAAAACCATTTGTCTCCATTCACTCCTATCAAACACGCTCACGCATGCCTGCTGGAAGTCCAAGCCCCTCGCACACAAAACCTCCTTTACCCCCTCCCTCCAACCCTTCCTAGGCCGACCCCTACCCCGCCTTCCTTCCACTACAGACTGATACACTCTTGAAGTCATTCTGTTTCGCTCCATTCTCTCTACATGTCCGAACCACCTCAACAACCCTTCCTCAGCCCTCTGGACAACAGTTTTGGTAATCCCGCACCTCCTCCTAACTTCCAAACTACGAATTCTCTGCATTATATTCACACCACACATTGCCCTCAGACATGACATCTCCACTGCCTCCAGCCTTCTCCTCGCTGCAACATTCATCACCCACGCTTCACACCCATATAAGAGCGTTGGTAAAACTATACTCTCATACATTCCCCTCTTTGCCTCCAAGGACAAAGTTCTTTGTCTCCACAGACTCCTAAGTGCACCACTCACTCTTTTTCCCTCATCAATTCTATGATTCACCTCATCTTTCATAGACCCATCCGCTGACACGTCCACTCCCAAATATCTGAATACGTTCACCTCCTCCATACTCTCTCCCTCCAATCTGATATTCAATCTTTCATCACCTAATCTTTTTGTTATCCTCATAACCTTACTCTTTCCTGTATTCACCTTTAATTTTCTTCTTTTGCACACCCTACCAAATTCATCCACCAATCTCTGCAACTTCTCTTCAGAATCTCCCAAGAGCACAGTGTCATCGGCAAAGAGCAGCTGTGACAACTCCCACTTTGTGTGTGATTCTTTATCTTTTAACTCCACGCCTCTTGCCAAGACCCTCGCATTTACTTCTCTTACAACCCCATCTATAAATATATTAAACAACCACGGTGACATCACACATCCTTGTCTAAGGCCTACTTTTACTGGGAAAAAATTTCCCTCTTTCCTACATACTCTAACTTGAGCCTCACTATCCTCGTAAAAACTCTTCACTGCTTTCAGTAACCTACCTCCTACACCATACACTTGCAACATCTGCCACATTGCCCCCCTATCCACCCTGTCATACGCCTTTTCCAAATCCATAAATGCCACAAAGACCTCTTTAGCCTTATCTAAATACTGTTCACTTATATGTTTCACTGTAAACACCTGGTCCACACACCCCCTACCTTTCCTAAAGCCTCCTTGTTCATCTGCTATCCTATTCTCCGTCTTACTCTTAATTCTTTCAATTATAACTCTACCATACACTTTACCAGGTACACTCAACAGACTTATCCCCCTATAATTTTTGCACTCTCTTTTATCCCCTTTGCCTTTATACAAAGGAACTATGCATGCTCTCTGCCAATCCCTAGGTACCTTACCCTCTTCCATACATTTATTAAATAATTGCACCAACCACTCCAAAACTATATCCCCACCTGCTTTTAACATTTCTATCTTTATCCCATCAATCCCGGCTGCCTTACCCCCTTATATATATATATATATATATATATATATATATATATATATTATTATATATATATATATATATATATATATATATATATATAATATTTCTATGGCATTCCTTTTGGCTCTTTAGAAGAAAATTTTTCACCTATAGATTATATCAAAATTAAAAATCTAGGCCTAAATAAAAATATATTTGTAACAGTATTATGCTCTAATATGTGCCCAAGCATATCTGAATAACGTGCACTAGTTTAGCTAAGATTAGTTAATTAGTTTCAGGAGTATGATTAAATCTCTTCAGAAAACCAGTTTCGAGGATCACTGGATCCCAGAGTTCTGATAGCTAAGAAGGTTACATTGGTAACGAAGTGTTTTCAGACTTGGTTTAGAAAGACACGTAAGTTATTTTCAAGGTTTATACCACTTTCAGGCTTATATCTGGTTGTAATCATTATGAGTTATTTAGGCCGTATTTAGGCTTTATATATTAGCAACATATGGTTAAGTGGTTATTTGCAATAGGCAAAGTCAGGGTATTTTACTGGATTGTCTGGTAATATGCCACCGTGAATAAAAACTTTTACGTGTCTTGAAGATTTGTGACGATGTCTCAGAATTCATTATTCTAATCGCATTCCAGAGCATACTGACGCAGGTTCAGACAATGGTTCATCTGGCAAAGTTAAAATTTGCTTATTATTATTATTATAATCAAGGGGGAAGCGCTAAACCCGGAGGATTATACAGCGCCTGGGGGGGGATGTGGAAGGCATTCAGGCTTAATTCGGGGAACTGGAGCACAGATCCAATTCCCTAAATCAAGAGCCCCTCACCAACATCAAGGAACCTTCCTTGAGGGGTAAAATTTGCTTAAAGCTGCAAAAGCTGGTGATGCAACCTCTGCAAGTCACTTGTAGTCCAGCCGGAGCCGAGTAGTAGTGACACCTTTGTTGGATGAACCATTGACCTGTGGACTGAGACCTTTATACTGAAAGGATGAAATGTAGCAGTTGAAGACATTGTCACATTAAGGTCAAGCCCATACGGTCTGCGATGGATTTATGATGTGGACAAATGTAGCAGTTGTAGACGTGGTCACATTTGGGTAGACTCACTAAAAGTAGCAGTAATGGGTCATGTTCATTATGAGGGCAATAGGTTTAGCAATGGAACTGCAGAAGCTATTTTCTATGTCGGTATTTGATGATCTTGCTTTCTCAGACAAACATTGTTAGATTAAAGGTATAATACCGATAAGGTGAAGACGAGTAACACCTGGGTACGGATCACTAAAAATACTCAGGTGTTTCATATGTGACTTAATCATCAACCTGTAAGTATTGTAACAATGATCTATCAATAAGTCTTGTTAATTTTACGCTAAGTCTCATGTGACTTAACTGCAGTAGAAACTTGTGTTATTATTGCAGTTATGTGCCGGAGGCTGCGAGTATGGGATGCGTCGGCCACTTCTCTCAGATAACACTGCTGCAGAAAAGCATCAATTTCTTAGTTTCTTAATTATATCACTAACTAGTGGATGAACTAGTGATCAATTACTTCAAGAAAAATAAGAATGTGGAAGGATTTGGAAATATATTAACAGAAAAATTAGGGGTAGATACAGTTACGAAGGGTCAGATATTTGCTGACGGCTCAGCATCTCGGCTTAGCATCTCACCTCAGCATCTAAGTCTTATATGCTTAATTAGCATCGTCGTGTAAATATTACAGGTGTTGTTGCACAAGTCTTAAGACATATTTGCAGATGTTATAAAACAAAAAATATATTGTCTAAACAAGGCAGGTTTTGTTACATAAACATTGCAGGTGTTGTTGCGCAAGCACTGCAGGTGTTCATGTGTAAACATTGCAGGTGTTGTTGCGCAAGCACTGCAGGTGTTCATGTGTAAACATTGCAGGTGTTGTTGCGCAAGCACTGCAGGTGTTCATGTGTAAACATTGCAGGTGTTGTTGCGCAAGCACTGCAGGTGTTCATGTGTAAACATTGCAGGTGTTGTTTTACAAACATTGCAAATGTTTTCGAGAACTGCATGTATTGTGCTCACATTGCAGGTCTTGCATTAACATTGAAAGTGTTGTTGTTCATATATTGAAGGTGTTGCTGGAAAAATATTGCTAACATTTTGAAAAATTACAGGTGTTTTGCAAACATTATAGATGTTATGCAATCAATGACTGTGTTTTGCAAATATTGCAGGTGTTGAGCAACCCTGCAATTGTTAATGTGCAAACATTGCAGGTGTTTTGTGCAAGTATTACTGATGTTATAAATATTGTAGGAGTTTTTGTGCAAACATTGCAGGTGTTTTTGTACAAAAATAGCAGGTGTTGTTGTGGGAACATTGCAAGTGTTGTTCCGTAAACATTGCAGGTGTTGTTGGACAGATATTTCTGATGTTGTAGTGTAAATAGTGCAGATGTTTTGTACAAACAAGTGTTTTTGTGCAGTTTTGCAGGATTTGTGCAAACATTGCAGGTGTTATGCAGACATTACAGGTGTTTTTGTGCAGGCATTGAAGGTATTGTTGAACAAGGTAGGTTTAATTCAAACATTAAAGAAGTGTGCTGATATTGCAGGTGTGTTGCCAACGTTACAGGTGTGGTGCCAACGTTACAGGTGTGGTGCCAACGTTGCAGGTGTGGTGCCAACGTTGCAGGTGTGGTGCCAACGTTACAGGTGTGGTGCCAACGTTACAGGTGTGGTGCCAACGTTACAGGTGTGGTGCCAACGTTACAGGTGTGGTGCCAACGTTACAGGTGTGGTGCCAACGTTACAGGTGTGGTGCCAACGTTACAGGTGTGGTGCCAACGTTACAGGTGTGGTGCCAACGTTACAGGTGTGGTGCCAACGTTACAGGTGTGGTGCCAACGTTACAGGTGTGGTGCCAACGTTACAGGTGTGGTGCCAACGTTACAGGTGTGGTGCCAACGTTACAGGTGTGGTACCAACGTTACAGGTGTGGTGCCAACGTTACAGGTGTGGTGCCAACGTTACAGGTGTGGTGCCAACGTTACAGGTGTGGTGCCAACGTTACAGGTGTGGTTCCAACGTTACAGGTGTGGTGCCAAAGTTACAGGTGTGGTGCCAACGTTACAGGTGTGGTGCCAATGTTACAGGTGTGGTGTCAAAGTTGCATGTGTGGCGTCAACATCGAGGTGTGTGCCAAGTGGGCAAGTGTGGTGCCAACATTGTAGGTGTGGTGACAGCATTGCAGGTGTGGTGCCAACATTGCAGGTTTGATGCCAAAATAGCAGGTGTGGTGCCCATATTACAGGTGTGGTGCACACATTGTGGGTGTGGTGCCAACATTGCAGCTGTGGTGCCAACATTGCAAGTGTGGTGCCAGCATTACAAGTATGGTGCCAACATTGCAGGTTTGATGCCAAAATTGCAGGTGTGGTGCTAACATTGCAGGTGTGGTGCCTATATTACAGCTGAGGTGCCAACATTGCAGGTGTGGTACTAACATTGCAGGTATGGTGCCAACATTGCAGGTGTGGTGCCTACATTGCAGGTGTGGTGCCAGTTTTGCAGGTGTGGCACAAACATTACAGGTGTTGTGCCAACATTGCAGGTGTGGTGCCAACATTGCAGGTGTGGAGCAAACATTGCATGTGTGGTGCCAGCATTACAAGTGTGATGCCAACATTGCAGGTTTGATGCCAAAATTGCAGATGTGGTGATAACATTGCAGGTGTGGTGCTTACATTGCAGGTATGGTGTTCATATTACAGGTGTGGTGCCAACATTGTGGGTGTGGTGCCAACATTGCAAGTGTGGTGCCAACATTGCTGGTGTGGTGCCAATATTGCAGGTGTGGTACCAACATTGTAGGTGTAGTGGCAACATTGCAGGTGTGGTACCAGAATTGTAGGTGTAGTGCCAACATTGCAGTTGTGGTGCCTACATTGTATGTGTGGTGTCAAAATTGCAGTTGTGGTGCCTACATTGTATGTGTGGTGCCACCATTGTTGGTGTAGTGCCAACATTGCAAGTGTGGTGTCAACATTGCAGGTGTGGTGCCAACATTATAGGTGTAGTGCCATCATTGTAGATGTGGTGCCAACATTGTAGGTGTGGTGCTAACATTACAGGCGTGGTGCCAACACTGCAGGTGCGGTTCCAACATTGTAGGTGTGGTACTAACATTGCAGGTGTGGTGCCAACATTGTTGGTGTAGTGGTAACATTGCGGGTGTAGTACCTACATTGCAGGTGTAGTGCCTGCATTGTAGGTGTGGTGCCAACACTGTAGGTGTGGTGCCAACATTGTAGGTGTGGTGCCAACATTGCAGGTGTAGTGCCTACATTGTAGGTGAGGTGTCAACAATGCAGGTGTAGTGCCTACATTGTAGGTGTGGTGCCAACATTGTAGGTGTGGTGCCAATATTGTAGGTGTGGTGCCAACAATGGAGGTGAAGTGCCTACATTGTATGTGTGGTGCCAACATTGTAGGTGTGGTGCCAACATTGGAGGTGTAGTGCCTACATTGTAGGTGTGGTGCCAACATTAGAGGTGTGGTGCCAACATTGTTTGTGTAGTGGCAACATTGCGGGTGTAGTACCTACATTGCAGGTGTAGTGCCTGCATTGTAGGTGTGGTGCCAACATTGTAGGTGTGGTGCCTACATTGTAGGTGTGGTACTAACATTGCAGGTGTGGTACTAACATTGCAGGTGTGGTGCTAACATTGTTGGTGTAGTGACAACATTGCGGGTGTAGTACCTACATTGCAGGTGCAGTGCCTGCATTGTAGGTGTGGTGCCAACATTGTAGGTGTGGTGCCAACATTGTAGGTGTGGTACTGACATTGCAGGTGTGGTGCCAACATTGTTGGTGTAGTGGCAACATTGCGGGTGTAGTACCTACATTGCAGGTGTAGTGCCTGCATTGTAGGTGTGGTGCCAACATTGTAGGTGTGGTGCCAACATTGCAGGTGTAGTGCCTACATTGTAGGTGTGGTGCCAATATTGTAGGTGTGGTGCCAACATTGCAGGTGTAGTACCAACATTGTAGGTGTGGTGCAAACATTGCAGGTGTAGTGCCAATATTGCAGGTGAAGTGCCAACATTGTAGGTGTAGTGCCAACATTGTTGGTGTAGTGCCAACATTGTAGGTGTAGTGCCAACATTGTAGGTGTAGTGCCAACATTGTAGGTGTAGTGCCAACATTGTAGGTGTAGTGCCAACATTGTAGGTGTAGTGCCAACATTGTTGGTGTAGTGCCAACATAACTGGAGCTGTACAAAGCTTAGACAGATAAAGCACACATGTTTCTTCTTACCTACAATATAACAGCAGTTTTGTTTTCAGGTGTGTCTTCATATTTTTTGTTTATGGAAAATATAAACTTCAATTCAGAATGAATGGTGTGAGTCTGGCCTTGGTGTGAGTCTGGCCCTGGTGTGAGTCTGGCCTTGGTGTGAGTCTGGCCTTGGCGAGAGAGTGGCCCTGTTATGAGTCTGACCCTGGTGTGAGTCTGGCCTTGGCGAGAGTCTAGCCCAGGTGTGAGTCTGGTCTTGGTGTGAGTCTAGCCTTGGTGTGAGTCTGGCCTTGGCGAGAGTCTGGTCTTGGCGAGAGTCTGGCCTTGGGGAGAGTCTGGCCTTGGCGAGAGTCTGGCCTTGGTGTGAACGTGGTCCTGGTATGAGTCTGGCCTTGGGGTGAGTCTGGACTTGGTGTGAGTCTGGCCTTGGTGTGAGTCTGGCCTTGGTGTGAGTCTGGCCTTGGTGTGAGTCTGGCCTTGGTGTGAGTCTGGCCTTGGTGTGAGTCTGGCCTTGGTGTGAGTCTGGCCTTGGTGTGAGTCTGGCCTTGGTGCGAGTCTCGTCCTTATGTGAGTCTAGCCCTGGTGAGAGTCTGGCCTTTGTGTGAGTCTGTCCTTTGTGTGAGTCTGTCCTTTGTGTGAGTCTGGCCCTGTTGTGAGTCTAGAGGTAGTCAAAACCTCGTGTAAATCTAAACGTTTGAGTCTATGGCTTTTGTAAGTGTGGCCAGAGTGTAAGAGTAATTCATGTCTGAATCTATGCCTAGCCTGAGTTTAAGCCTAGTGTCAGTCTAAGCATCATGTGAGCCTAGGCCTCTTGTGTGTGTAACTGACTTGAATCAAGGCTTCATTGGAGTCTTGGTGTTAGTTCAGACCAGGTCTGAGTCTACAGTAGTGCATATTAATAACTGGGGCAATGATGAGATAAGACATTCGGATTATTTTGGATTATTTGGATTATTTGAAAAATACTCGGCAGTGATAAGATAGATAATTGATTTAATAAGATAAGTGACTACTATTTTTTTTATGTAAGCATTGCTACACGCTTTGGTATAGATTCTACCAATGCTGAATATATTTCGGTAAGTTCTTCGTCGTGGTACTAGACTCTAATAACAACAGTAATTAGATTCTCCACTGGTGAACAGTCAAGCTACATGATTCTGCGTTTGGTTATTGCACATAGATTCTCAGTTGGGTTAAGGCCAGGAGAGTTGCCAGGTCAGTTTAAAACTCTTAGCTCTCACTCTCCGAAGAATGTCAGAAGTGTGGCATCGACAAAGATCCTTCTGGAAAATGCCTTCTCCATCAGGAAAGTCTCTATTCACAATGGGAAGCAAATGAGTTGCCAGGATTTCCTTGTATATGTCACTGTTCATCATTCCCTCGACTAACAAGCAGTCCAGGGTCTTTAGCAGTAATACCACCCCAAAACATCTTCTTAGGTAAGTGTTTTGTCGCTTGTTGAATGTGTCCATTCCGGAGAGGTTCGCGTTTCCTCCGTCTCACTACCACTGATCTGTACCCATGTACTACAAAATGCGCCTCATTTGAAAATATAGCTTTTCTCAATTCAGCTATCGTCCATCCTTTATGAATGAGTGCCCACCGCAGCCGTTTTTTCTTCACTGCAGCAGTCAATAATTGTTTCTTTACCGGCTTTCTGGCAGTTCTGCCAACTTCAAGAGGTCATCGTCAAGCAGTTGAGGAATCAACATTTACGCCAGCTGAAGCCAAATTTCTGCAGATCTTTGCTGGTTTTCTCGGGAACCTTCCTAGGACTGACATCTGTGGAACTCCGTTCGTCATAGGCGCCCACTCTGTCACCTCGTCACATACCACGACTCGTTGTTTCCACCCTGTCAGGTTCTCTGATCTATTGCAGTGCCTTTCCTGTTACATGTGCCTGATCCTCCAGCTTTTGCACTAATCTTTTTCGTGAAACTGCGTCGAAAACTTTCTTGCAGTCGAAGAAAAATGCTATCCACCCACCCTTCTCTCTTGTCTTACTTCTGTCACCTTGTCGTAAAGCTCCAGTAGGTTTGTGACACAGGATTTCCCTTCCCTGAAACCGTGTAGGTTATCGTATATAATCTCGTTTCTTTCTAGGTGCTTCACCATTCTTCTCCTGATAATCTTCTCCATGACTTTGCATACTATACATGTCAATGATACTGGTCTGTAGTTTAATGCAGCACGTCTGTCTCCTTTCTTAGAAGTTGGGACTACATTTGCTGTTTTCCACACCTCAGGTAGTCGCCCTGTTTCGATGGAAGTGTTGAAGATTGTTGCTAGTGGCACACACAGTACCTCTGCACTCTTTCTCTCTTTCTTTCTCTCTCTCTCTCTCTTTCTCTCTCTCTCTCTCTCTCTCTCTCTCTCTCTCTCTCTCCTCTCTCTCTCTCTCTCTCTCTCTGTCTGTCTGTCTGTCTGTCTCTCTCTCTCTCTCTCTCTCTCTCTCTTCTGTCTGTCTGTCTGTCTGTCTCTCTCTCTCTCTCTCTCTCTCTCTCTCCTCTCTCTCTCTTCTCTCTCTCTCTCTCTCTCTCTCTCTCGAAGGACCCCCAGAGATGTCCGGTCCCATCGCCTTGAGGTATCAAGTTCACTTAGCATCTTATTTACCTCCTCCTCTGTTGTGTGTGTA
>NC_069445.1:3007031-3090089 GCF_026875155.1 Cherax quadricarinatus | reverse complement strand
GGCTGGGCTCAGACATCCCCTACTTAACCCTCAGTCTGTTCTCACTTCTTCGTGTTCTTCCTCACAAACCCCGGTATCGACAAGACCTCGTACGACACCTCCTCCCAATCGTCCCTCTACTTCTCGGAGGTCCAAAACATCTCCTTTAGCCCCTCCTTCCCTTCATCCATCTCCACATTTTACCTTCCCAGTCTCTGTACCTGAGTCTTCCCCTTTCACTGGTTCTGTTACAAGTGTGGGGGTTCATCCTCTTCCTCGTGCTGTGCCTTCCTCCCTTGTCCCCACACAAGTTTCTTCCTCTTCTGCCACCTCCCAAGTTTCTGCCTCTTCTGTCCCCTCCCACACTTCTCCAGTTCCCTCCACTCTTTCGCCCCCCCCCCTACCTTGGTACAGTCCATTACAGCTTCGATCTTCACTCAAACTCCTCCTCCTTCTATCTCCAATATTGTCTCCCATACGACATCTTTGAACTCCGAAACACTTGAAGCAATCTCTGAATATATTGCAGAGACCAAACCATCAATGAACACTGATCCACCCTCTGTTCCCTCTCTTTCCTCTTCTCCATCTGTGCAACTCCTTTCCTCACAACACACCGTTCCGTCGCTGCTTGAACGTTTTCCTTTGCCACCACATGTGGACTTTTTTAACCCCTCTAGTCTGTAGGTACCCTTACCTGAGGATTTCAGGTATCTTTATCGTTGCCAATCATGGCCTATTTACAGTGGAATATTCGCGGTCTCAGGGGTAATCGGGGTGAGCTTCAGATGTTACAGGAACCAAAATTACACTCTGCTGTTATCTATCCCATCTCAGGCAATAATTTATTGTATTCTTCAGATCCTTTTCCTGATGGGACCTTTAATGAAAGTGCCCTGCTTCTATGCACTGATATTCCGTACCATCAGCTATTTGTTCGTACTTCGCTGCATTACACAGCAGCCCGTATCCACTTGCATAGGTGATATACACTCTGTTCTTTGTATCTCTCTCCTTCTCGGGCATTATCTATCCCGGATATTGCCTTTCTTGTTTCGTCATTACCGCCACCACTTCTGTTACTTGGCGATTTTAATGCCCATCATTTCCTCTTGGTCTCACTGTGATTCCCCTGGCATTCAGTTGGAGGCTTTTCTTGCTACCCACCCCCTCCATGTTTTAAATACAGGTACTCACACCCATTTTGATCCTCGGACTCACACTCTCTTTTGCATCGATCTCTCAGTCTGCTCTTCCTCCACCACATTAGACTTCACCTGGCCTGTTCTTCCGGATTTACATGACAGCGATCATTTCCCAATCATTCTTACTTCCCCTTCATATTCACACCTCTTCGTAACCCACGCTGGCAATTTGATCAGGCATATTGGAACCTTTACTCACAACTAACTGTTTTTAGTGAGGTTCCTTCTTCGTCCTCCATTTTAACCGCAGCTTCTCATTCTATACCTCAAACTTCAGGCAGGCATTCTCAGAAATGCGTGCCTTGGTGGTCTCCTGCTTGTGCTCGTGCAGTACGTTTGAAACGCGCTGCGTGGGGCAGGTTTCGGTACAATAGAACCACGCAGAGACTTCTTGATTTTAAACAGAAGCGTGCGATCGCTCGCCGTGTCATCCGTGATGCTAAACGCACTTGCTGGCAAGATTATGTCTCCACCATCACCTCTGATTCCTCTATGAATGCAGTCTGGAAAAAGTACGAAAACTGAGTGGTAAATATTCTCCTGACCCGGCTCCTGTTCTGCGGGTCTGGGAATCGTCTGGTCCGTATTTCTCAGGGGCTCCATCTATGCCCCTCGTTTCTTTCCTCAAAGTCTGCCAGAGAGTTAGCACCCTTGGACTTTTCTTCTCTCAGAGAAGAACAGTATAATGTGCCTTTTACACTTCAGGGACTGGAGGTAACACTCTCAGCTTGCCGATCATCGGCAGCTGGGCCCAACGACATTCATATTCGTATGCTACAACATTGACATCAGTCAGCCCTTGCAGTCCTATTATGCCTTTTCAATCTTATTTTGTCACAAGGAGTTCTTCCACAGCTGTGGAAATCTGCCATTGTTCTCCCTTTCCGCAAACCGGGTACTACGGGACATGAAGCCTCCCACTATCGTCTCATTGCTCTTACCAGTGCAGTTTGCAAAGTGATGGAACGCCTGGTAAATAGACGTTAAGTGTGGTATTTAGAGACACACAACAATCTCTCCACTCATCAATATGGCTTTCGTAAGGGCCGTTCTACCATAGACCACTTACT
The DNA here is from genome assembly GCF_026875155.1 of Cherax quadricarinatus. Taxonomy (NCBI): domain Eukaryota; kingdom Metazoa; phylum Arthropoda; class Malacostraca; order Decapoda; family Parastacidae; genus Cherax; species Cherax quadricarinatus. The sequence continues at coordinate 3,087,835 of NC_069445.1, read as the reverse complement.
ACGCGTGGATACGTATGTTCGTAATGCCTTTGCGAATAACCACTCAGTTATTGCCATGTTTTTTGACCTTGAGAAGGCATATGACAACTTGGAGGTATAATATTTTGGCCCAAGCCCACTCCTTAGGCCTCCGAGGCAATCTACCATCCTTCCTTAAGAACTTTTTAACTGGCAGACATTTCCATGTTCGGGTTAATAATGTGCTCTCCCCGGACTTTATCCAAGCTGAAGGTGTCCCCCAGGGATGTGTTCTGAGCACAACACTTTTTCTCCTTGCTCTAAATGATTTGGTCTCTAGTCTTCCATCCAATATTTGGTCATCACTCTATGTTGATGACTTCGTTATTGCCTGTGCAGGCGCTGACTGTCACCTCATTACAGTTTCTCTCCAGCATGCGGTCGACCGTGTTTCCAATTGGGCCACCAGACATGGGTTTAAATTTTCCAGTACCAAAACTCACCAAATTACTTTCACTAGACGCTCTGTCATCTCCGATCATCCCTTGTACCTCTATGGCTCCTGTATCCCTGAACGTGATAGTCAGGTTTCTAGGCCTCATCTTTGACCATAGGTTATCCTGGAAACCTCGCATTACGTCTCTGAAGACAACTTGTGACAACCAGCTGAACCTTTTTAAAACCCTTGCTTATCTTTCATGGGGAGCTGATCGTCGAATTCTCCTTTGCCTACATTCCACCCTCATGTTATCGAAACTTGATTATGGTGACCAGATCTATTCAGCGGCCTCTCCTGCTACTCTCTCTAGCCTTAACCCCATTCATCACCAAGGATTACGTTTATGCCTTGGTGCTTTTCGCTCTTCCCCTGTTGAGAGCCTCTATGCAGAAGCAAACGTTCCATTTTTATCCGATCGCCGTGGTGCCCATTGCCTTCCCTACTATGTACGCTCTCATGATCTTCGCAATCCTTCTCTTCCGTCCCTTCTCTCTTCGCCTACATTCGCTCTTGTCTTCTCTTCAGTTACCACCTTTCTATGTTCATGTAGCATCTCACTTTTCCCTACCCCCTGGGAAGTTCCAGCTGTTCAAGTCTGTTCTTTCTCACTCCCTTGTTCGAAAGCCCAACTGTCTACTGTAGCTTCCCGCTCTCTTTTTCTTGACCACTTCCACTCTCGTTCTCATGCCATTGCAGTGTACACAGATGGCTCTAAGTCTTCTGACGGCGTAGGACTCGCAGCAGTGTTTCCGGACAGCGTCGTACGAGGGCATTTACTATCTTCGGCTAGTATCTTTACTGCTGAATTGTATGCCATTCTTGCAGCACTTATCCGTATTGCATCTATGCCTGTGTCATATTTGTGGTTGTCTCAGACTCCCTTAGTGCTTTACAGGCTATACAGAAATTTGATACACCTCACCCCTTAGTCCTCCATATCCAACTTTGGCTACGCCGCATCTCTACCAAGCATAAAGATATTGTTTTTTGTTGGGTCCCTGGTCATGTTGACGTACAGGGCAATGAACAGGCAGACACTGCTGCGCGGTCAGCAGTACATGACCTTCCAGTTTCATATAGAGGTGTTCCATTTACGGACTATTTTGCTGCAATAGCTACCCACCTTCATACCCGTTGGCAACAACATTGGTCTACTCTACTCCATAACAAACTTCAATCTATTAAACCGAGTATAGGTTACTGGCCGTCTTCCTGTCACCAGTGTCGAGGTTGGGAGACTACTCTCTCCCGTCTTTGCATTGGCCATACTCGTCTTACTCATGGATATCTCATGGAGAGGCGTCCTGCTCCTCTCTGTGAGAATTGTCAGGTTCCATTATCAGTCAGCAACATTCTGCTAGACTGCCCACTTTATCAACGAGCACGCAGAATTTACCTCCAACGTCGTCTTCGCTCCGCTGCTCTCTCTTTACCTTCCCTTCTCGCTGATGGACCCACCTTTCATCCGGATTCTCTCATTGACTTTTTGACAACAACTGACTTACTTCACAAACTCTGATACCTTCAGCCCTTTCTACCTCAATCTCTTGCTACCCTCTACCCCCCACTATCCCCTGCCCCGCTATTTTCTTTAACCTACTGATCAACCCTTCCCCCTTCTGCCACCCAATACCCTCGCTTCCTTCCCTACCCTGCAGCACTGTATAGCCCTTGTGGCTTACCACTTCCTTTTAATTATAATAATTCACGAAAATTTCAAAAATATCAGAAATAATTTTTGTTTTAAATATCAGCATCCAGCATTTTTATCCTTAATTGCTGAAAACGAGCTATAAAACTCTCGAGAACATCCAGAACCCAGAAAAAAAAGTACATAATTTCCCACCATGCATGTAGCATCGCCTCCAATATCACAAAAGATCTGGAACCAGGTGACAATAAAGTAGTCTGGTAGCCTGTTTTATTGTCTGTGACCTCACTTGACGAGATAAAAACAATAATCATAACACAGATGAAGGGTTAATATTTAGGAAAGTTCATAATGTGGATGTGACAAGATTTACGTGAGAGAAGCCGTCAGATGTATAAGTAAAGAAGTATTGCAGCCTAACTGATAAATGAATGCATCCATTATAGAAATTCACAAGTCAGATGAGATTTTCTGATTCACAGTTGCTAATAAAAGAAAAAGAAAGTACTATGAACTGCTCTTATCCTGATATTTAGCACAATTAGAACCATGAGACCTTCCACTTAGTAGAACCTTAAGCTATATAGCTATCCTGCTTTAGAATGCGTGATCTTTAACGGAGTCTAAGAAACTGAACACCTGTCAACTCTGGTTATCAAGACCTGGCGTTGTCAAGACACCGATTTCCAAGAAGGTTTCATTCAGGAATTCACCTCGACGCCACTCCAACACTCTGAGAGACCCTGCGGATGATGGTACCATCGTAGTCCCCATAGTGGACGAAAGGTGTTGGGTGGTCATTATAAACAAGACTGACAACGACCACAGATGTAGGAGTTAATGAATGAGATACCTATGAGTCTCTTCAGAACTGTAAGGTACAAAAGCTTACTAGACAATTGATCCTCAAACGTAATGAAAAGAGAAAGAAGCTACTGCATTCAGTGCCAAGGAACTCCAAGCCAGCGCGTTTGTACTGGTTACCAAAAACTCATTTGTCGGGTATTCCCATGAGACCCTTCACGTCAGTGATTCTCAACCAAGGGTAAATTTACCCCTTGGGGGTAAAAAAAATTACATGGCAAGGGGTAAATATTTTTGTGCAATAATTTATTTTTTTCTGAACTTGTTTCTCTGTCCCTTTATGATGGCGATAAATTTTTGTATGGAAATATGGGGGTAAATGGAGGGGGTTAATGATGGAGAAAAAGTTGAGAATGCCTGGTCTACGTCTTGTAGCAGTGGTGTTCCCAAGCTGGCTGTCTTGCTAGCCAAAAATTTATTTGAATTACTAGACACAACTCGTCAAGCCTACCTGAAGCATTCTGAGGACCTCACTAATCCTGACCAGAGACGCAAATGTTGGAAATAAAATACCTTAATAGTTTTGATGGATTTTTTTTTGTACCAAGGTCTCCAGGGATCAAACCATCGCCCAACTTTGACCCAAGGTCAACCAGAAAATTGACCTACCAATACCAGACACTGTTTTCGCCAACTTAGTTGAGTTGTACCTCATCTTCAGTGGCCTTAAGTCTTATATGCTTTTACTAAATATATATATATATATATATATATAATATATATATTATATATATATATATTATATATATATATATATATATATATATATATATATAATATATATATACATAACATACATAATAATGTCGTGCCGAATATGTAAAACTTGCGATCTTGGCTTAAATAGCAACGCTCATCTTGCCATATAAGACAAGTTAAAATTTGAGTATGCAATATTGTAAAAATCATTCTGAACCTAACGAAAAAAATATATTTCAATGTGTTTGTTTAGTATTAAATTATTGTAAACGTATCTAAAATATAGTTGAATTAGGCTTAATTAAATTGCGCTTGTTGTAATAAGGTTAAGTAAATTTTCTAAGATTCTTTTGGTGCAAAATTATAAATTTTTACATTAACATTAATGAAAAAAATATAACTTTAAACGTATAAGAGAAAATTTTAGAAAGGACTTAATTTTAAAAGAGTTCTTGATAACTGACCAGTTTAACCTATTAGGCACGACATATATATATTAACACATCGGCCGATTCCCACCAAGGCAGAGTGGCCCGAAAAAAAAACTTTCACCATCATTCACTCCATCACTGTCTTGCCAGAAGGGTGCTTTACACTACAGTTTTTAAACTGCAACATTAACACCCCTCCTTCAGAGTGCAGGCACTGTACTTCCCATCTCCAGGACTCAAGTCCGGCCTGCCGGTTTCCCTGAACCCCTTCATAAATGTTACTTTGCTCACACTCCAACAGCACTCCATTCACTCCTACCAAATGCGCTCAGGCGTGCTTGCTGGAAGTTATCCTCATAACCTTACTCTTTCCTATATTCACTTTTAATTTTCCTCTTTTACATACCCTACCAAATTCAACCACCAACCTCTGCAACTTCTCTTCAGAATCTCCCAAAACCACAGTGTCGTCAGCGAGAGGCAGCTGTGACACCTCCCACTTTGTGTTAGATTCTTTATCTTTTAACTCCACACCTCTTGCCAAAATCTTCTCAGTCGCTTCTCTTACAACCCCATCTATAAATATATTAAACAACCACGGTGACATCACACATCCTTGTCTAAGGCCTACTTTTACTGGGAAATAATTTCCCTCTTTCCTACATACTCTAACTTGAGCCTCACTATCCTCGTAAAAACTCTTCACTGCTTTCAGTAACCTACCTCCTACACCATACACTTGCAACATCTGCCACATTGCCCCCCTATCCACCCTGTCATACGCCTTTTCCAAATCCATAAATGCCACAAAAACCTCTGTAGCCTTATCTAAATACTGTTCACCTGTATTTTTCACTGTAAACACCTGGTCCACACACCCCCTACCTTTCCTAAAGCCTTCTTGTTCATCTTTTATTCTACTCTCCGTCTTACTCTTAATTCTTTCAATAATGACAGACTTATTCCCCTATTATTTTTGCACTCTCTTTAGTCTCCTTTCCCTTTATAGAAAGGAACAATGCATGCTCCTTGCCAGTCTCTAGGTACTTTACCCTCTTCCACACATTTATTAAATAATATCACCAACCACTCCAAAACTATATCCCCACCTACTTTTAACATCCCTATATTTATCCCATTAATCCCAGCTGTCTTACCCCCTCTCATTCTAAACACTGCCTCTTGAACTTCCCCCACACTCACAACTGCCTCGTCCTCACTCCTACAAGATGTTATTCCTCCTTGCTTTATACACGAAATCACAGCTTCTCTATCTTCATCAACATTTAACAATTCCTCAAAATATTCCCTCCATCTTCCCAATACCTCTAACTCTCCATTTAATAACTCTCCTCTCCTATTTTTAACTGTCAAATCCATTTGTTCTCTAGGCTTCCTTAACTTGTTAATCTCACTCCAAATCTTTTTCTTATTTTCAACAAAATTTGTTGATAACATCTCATCCAATCTCTCATTTGCTCTCTTTTTACATTGCTTCACCACGCTCTTAACCTCTCTCTTTTTCTCTCCATATAATCCTCCCTCCATGCATAACTTCTACTTTGTAAAAACCTCTCATATGCTAACTTTCTCTTACTACTCTCTTTATATCATCATTCCATTAATCGCTCCTCTTCCCTCCCACACCCAGTTTCCCGTAACCACAAACTTCTGCTGAACACTCTAACACTACATTTTTAAACCCATCCCATACGTCTTCGACCCACATTGCCTATACTCTCACTAGCCCATCTATCCTCCAATAGTTTATGTCTTACCATAACTGCCTCCTCTTTTAGTTTATAAACCTTTACCTCTCTCTTACTTGCTGCTTCTATTTTCCAGGTATTCCATCTACCTTTTACTCTTACTGTAGCTACAACTAAAAAAGTGATCTGATATATCTGTGGCCCTTATATAAACATGTACATCCTGAAGTCTACTAAACAGTCTTTTAACCACCAACACGTAGTCCAACAAACTACTCTCACTACTCCCTACATCATATCTTGAATACTTATTTATCCTCTTTTTCTTTAAATATGTATTACCTATAACTAAACCCCTTTCTATACAAAGCATAATCAAAGGGCTCCCATTATCATTTACACCTGGCACCCCAAACTTACCTACCACACCCTCTCTAAACGTTTCTCCTACTTTAGCATTCAGGTCCCCTACCACAATTACTCTCTCACTTATTTCAAAGGTTCCTATACATTCACTTACCATCTTCCAAAAACTCTCTCCTCTCCATTCCTCTCTTCTCCAGTTGCATACACGTTTATTTTTACCCACTTTCGCATCCGACCCTTATTTTAATCCACATAATCCTTGAATTTACACATATATATTCCTTCTCCTTCCATAACGTATCCTTCAACATTATTGCTACCCCTTCCTTAGCTCTAACTCTCTCAGATACTCCTGACTTAATCCCATTTATTTATTTCCACTGAAACTCGCCAACCCCCTTCTTTTCATTGATAACATCAGCAATCATCTCTTTATTATCATTCGCACTACATGCACGCGCGTGTGCACAAACACACACACACACACATACACACACACACACACACGGTACGTAATGAGGTATCACAGTGGGCACCTGTGACGAGCGGGGTCCCACAGGGGTCGGTCCTAGGACCAGTGCTATTTTTGGTATATGTGAACGACATGATGGAAGGGTTAGACTCAGAAGTGTCCCTGTTTGCAGATGATGTGAGGTTAATAAGGAGAATTAAATCAGATGAGGATCAGGCAGGACTTCAAAGAGACCTGGACAGACTGGACACCTGGCCCAGCAACTGGCTTCTCGAATTTAATTAACCCCGCCAAATGCAAAGTCATGAAGATAGGGAAAGGACACAGAAGACCGCAGACGGAGTATAGGCTAGGTGGCCAAAGACTGCAAACCTCGCTCAAGGAGAAAGATCTTGGTGTGAGTATAACACCGAGCATGTCTCCGGAAGCACACATCAACTAGATAACTGCTGCAGCATATGGGCGCCTGGCAAACCTGAGAACAGCGTTCCGATACCTTAGCAAGGAATCGTTCAAGACACTGTAAACCGTGTACGTCAGGCCCATACTGGAGTATGCGGCACCTGTTTGGAACCTGCACTTGATCAAGCACGTCAAGAAATTAGAGAAAGTGCAAAGGTTTGCGACAAGGTTAGTTCCAGAACTAAGGAGAATGTCCTATGAAGAAAAGTTAAGGGAAATCGGCATGACGACAATGGAGGACAGGAGGGTCAGGGGAGACATGATATCGACATATAAAATACTGCGCAGAATACCACCCTGTCATATGTGGTATTTTGCCAAGGAGAGAAGTTGGAAATGAATGGTTGTCCAGGGCAATTGGTGTCAATTGCTGGCTGGACAAATACTGTAAGGAAAATGCAGTAACATTCATTGACAACTGGGACCTCTTCTATGGCAGAAATGACATGTATGCCAGGGATAGGGTTCACTTATCTAGGTCTGGGGTGGTAGCACTGGCAACAGCAGTGGAGGGAGCTGTTAGGACTTTAAACTAGGAATAGTGGTATGGGTTTTGGCAGGAAAACAGTGAAGTCCCAGTGTAGTAATATTATGAGTTCTAGGGGAACTAGTAATAAGCAGAACGAGGTAGATATTAAAAAGCCAGTGATTTTGGGTGATAAGGACAGTAATAGGTTTAGTAGAAAAACAGAAATTAGCAGGAAGTGTAAAGAGAAAGGAGAGTCTTTCAATGTTTATTATGCTAATAGCCGTAGTGCTAGGAATAAGACGGACGAGTTGAGATTAGTTGCTAGTGCAGGTAACATTGATGTATTTGCCTTAACTGAGACGTGGTTTAGTTCAAAAAGTCGGGACATGCCTGCAGAATGTCACATTCAGGGTTTTAAATTGTTCCAAGTAGATAGAAGTATCGGGAAGGGGGGTGGGGTGGCATTGTATGTCCGAGATCGCTTGAACTGTTGCATAAAAACGGGTATTAAGTCTGAAGTAACACATACAGAGTCTGTTTGGATAGAATTTTCAGAGGGACATGAAAAATTTATTTTAGGTGTGATATACCGTCCCCCAAACTTAGATAGGGACCAAGGGAGACTACTATGGGAGGAAATTGTTAAGGCCACAAGGCACGATAATGTAATTCTAGGAGACTTTAACTTTAGTCATATTGTTTGGAATTTCTTGACTGGGAATTTAGAATCATACGACTTCTTAGAAGGAGTTCAGGATTGTTTTTTGAAGCAGTTTGTGACAGAACCTACAAGGGGTAATAACCTGCTTGACTTAGTTCTGGAAAACAATGAACCCTTTGTCAAAAATTTAAAAATTTTCAGAGGAAGGGGGTCTAGCGCCCAAAAATTTCAATTACATTTAGCTTTAATGGAAGTATGATGTGGGATAACCATAACAGTCCCAGATTTTGCTTAGCAGATTCGTGGGCTTAGAGAACTTTCTGTTGATGGGGTAACAAGAGAGCTGCCAAAGAATGTTTTTTCCCTATAAAAAAATTGATCAAATAGAAATGACCAAAATGGATGAAAAATAGGCGAAAATCTACTAGGGGATAAAAAGGGAATTTAGGGGTACAAAAGAGGCGGGGTCATCTTATGAATCAGTTATTTTACTTAAAGGGACTTAAAAAATAAAAAAAAAAAAACATAAATTAAGTTTTTAAATTTTAAAACAACCCCAAAAATTTTTTTTCCGGGATATCAAATTAAATAAACCCCCCTTAAAAAAAACCCAAAAAAACCCCAAAAAACCCCACAAAACACAAAAAAACCAAAAAACCAAAAAAAAAAAACATTTTTTACTCACTAGTGGGGGGATGGTTGTGAAGCAGATAGCCCGATGGAAGCAAAAAATTTAAATCGCCCGGGTCCCGATGAGGGTTTTTTAAGGGTTTTAAGGGAAAGCAAATGGAAGTTGTGAACCTTAATAAAAATTTTAATTTATCTTTTCAAAAAGGTGTAGTGCTGGAATGTGGAAGGGGCAATGTTTTTCCTATTTTTAAAAAAAGGGGACAAGTCGTTCCCGAAAATTTTTCCCGCCAATAAGCCGCCCTCAATTGTAGGCAAATTACTGAGTCAATTTAGCTGGTTATAAGAACCCATCTCGTAAGCATAGCTTGATTTGATCTCAGCAGGGTTTCACAAGAGGCGGTTTGTCAAACTAATTTATTAATTTTTTTCAGTAAAGTTTTTGAGGTGTTGATCACGATAAAAAATTTTGATTTTTATTAGATTTTGTAAGGTTTTTGAAGAGTTCCGCCCCAAAGACTTTTTAAAGAAAGGAGCTCATGGCTTTGGGGAAAGTGCTCTCGGGGGATGAGTATGGCCCCATGACGGAAGCGGATTTCCCAAAATGGGGCCGTTGTTTTTTTAAAAATCAATGACCTTGATGGGGATTACTAGTAATATGGCAAAATTCGCTGTGACAAAAAGATAAGTAGGATAATTGATTCAAATGTAGTGTTAGGGAATTTCGGAGAATTTAAACAAACTCTACTCTTGGTCAGAAAAGTGGCGATGCAGTTCAATGTAGAAAATGCAAGGTTCTGAAACTTGGGAGTGTCCATAACCCCTGCCTTAAAGTTAAATAAGTAGAATTAGCCTACAGATTGCGAAAAGGATTGGGGGGTTTTGGTAAGCGCAACCCTTTCCAAGACCAAGCCTAAGCGTACGTAATAAGGCAAAAAGATTCTGGGTTTTTATCAAGAAGTGTAAACAACAGAAGTCCAGAGGTTTATACTGCAGTTTATATCATTAGTAAGGCTCACCTAGATTTGCAGCTAATTTGGGCTCCTATTACAGAATGGACATAAATTTGTTAAAAAAAAAAACATTCAGCGTAGGATGACTAAATTAATACATAGCATTAGAAATCTTCCTTATGAAGAAAGATTGAAGACCTTAAGTTACATTCACTTGTTAGACGAAGAATGAGGGGAGACCTGATCGAAGTGTATAAGTGGAAGATAGGTATTAATAAAGGGGATATTAACAAGGTCTTGAAGATATCTCTCCAAGAGAGAACCCGCAGTAATGGATTTAAATTAGATAAGTTTAGATTTAGAAAGGACATAGGAAAGTATTGGTTTTGAAATAGGGTAGTTGATGAGTGGAACAGTCTACCTAGTTGGGTTATTGAGGCTAGGACTTTGGGTAGTTTCAAATTTAGGTTGGATAAGTACATGAGTGGGAGGGATTGGATTTGAGTGGGACTTACACATCGGAGCTTGTTTCTTGGGTGGCATTGAAAATAGGGCTGGTCAAATGTTTGTTAGTGGGATGAATTGTTAAGGACCTGCCTAGTATGGGCCAACAGGCCTCCTGCAGTGTTCCTCCTTTCTTATGTTCTTATGTTAGAAAATGACATAGTGGAGGCGGGAACCATACATAGTTTTAAGACGAGGTTTGATAAAGCTCATGGAGCAGGGAGAGAGAGGACCTAGTAGCAACCGGTAAAGAGGCGGAGCCATGAGCTAAGACTCGACCCCTGCAACCACAAATAGGTGAGTACACACACACACATTACATACATACATATATATATATATATATATATATATATATTTTATATAAAATATATATATATATATATATATATATATATATATATATATATATGTAATGTGTGTGTGTTCGGAACCTTTAGGTAGCAATTAATCCTTGACGAGAATAAACTCAATATCAAATTATACTTTCCAAACAGTTTTTAACTATATCTCAAGAACAGTTTCAAATACGTTGAAAATTCGACATGAAAAAAAATTAAACCAGCAAATAGAAGACTTGACACAGGTTCCTGGGTTACTTTCTGAATTAGCATATCATGGTATCTTAAGGCTGACTTTCTCACTCACGATGACCACCGGACCATGAAGCTGCAGATTAGTGGAGAGATTATCAGTTGTGCACATGTGGTAAGGCCATGTGTAATTCTCAGGTCTTATGCTTATGTGTTATTCATATGTTTTATCCAATATAGTATGCGCAGAATTCTGCAGATTTGGACTCTATTTGGAAATCGAAATTCACGTTCTGCTTTCTATTTCCGTTCATTTATCTAAATGCGGAACATCCTTTAGCACAAACTCACACGTATATACACACACATACAAACACACAGACACAAGAGCTGTGACTCGACCTCTGCAACCACAACTAGGTGTGTAGATATACACACACACACGTACACATACAAACACACACGGCCAGCTAAGGTGGGGCCAGGAGCTGGTTCGGCCCTGCAAACTACAATTAGGTGAGTACAATTAGAAGAGTACACACGCACACGGAGCAAGCTAAAAACGACAACCAGCACGGTTTCGTGGAAGGTAAATCCTGTATCACAGACCTATGACAAGGTAACGGAAGTAAGACAAACGAGAGAGGGGTGGGTAGATTGCATTTTCTTGGGCTGCAAGAAGGCCTTCGACACAGTTCCTCACAAGAGATTACTGCAAAAGCTAGAGGATCAGGCACGTTTAACAGGAAGGACTCTGCAGTGGATCAGAGAATACCTGAGAGGGAGGCAACAACGAGTCATGGTACGTGACGAGGTATCACAGTGGGCGCCTGTGACGACCGGGGTTCCACAGGGGTCAGTCCTAGGACCAGTGCTACTTTTGGTATATGTCAATGACATGACGGAAAGGATAGATTCAGAGGTGTCTCTGCAGATGATGTGAAGTTTACGAGGAGAATTAAATCAGATGAGGATCAGGCAGGACTACAAAGAGACCTGGACAGGCTGAACACCTAGTCTAGCAACTGGCTCTTCGAATTTAAACCAGCGAGATACAAAGTCATGAAGATCGGGGAAGGGCAAAGAAGACCGCAGACAGAGTATAGGCTAGGTGGCCAAAGACTGTAAACCTCACTCAAGGAAAAGGATCCTGGGGTGAATATAATACCGAGCACATCTTGGAGCTGCAGCAGATAACTGCTGCAGCAAACCTAAGAATAGCGTTCCGATACCTCAGTAAGGAATCGTTCAAGACTCTGTACACCGTGTACGTCAGGCCCATACTGAAGTGTGCAGCACCAGTTTGGAACCCACACCTGGTCAAACAAGTCAAGAAATTAGAGAACGCGCAAAAGCTTGCAACAAGGCTAGTCCCAGAGCTAAGAGGAATGTCCTACGAAGAAAGATTAAGGGAAATCGGCCTGACGACACTGGAGGAGAGAAAGATTAAGGGCCACATGATAATGACGTATAAAATACTGAGAGGTATTGTAAGGTGGACAAAGACAGGATGTTCCAGAGATGGGATACGGAAACAAGGGGTCACAATTGGAAGTTGAAGATTCAGGTGAGTCAAAGGGATGTTAGGAAGTATTTCTTTAGTCACAGAGTTGTTATGAAGTGGAACAGTCTGGCAAGGGATGTAGTGGAAGCAGGAACCATATATAGTTTTGAGACGAGGTGTGATAATGCTCATGGAGCAGGGAGAGAGAGGACCCAGTAGAGATCAGTGAAGAGGAGGGGCCAGAGCTATGTTTCGACTCCTGCAACCATAAATAGGTGAGCACACACACACACACCTGTCTAATACTCTTCCCTCTGCTACTACGACCAAAGACAGTCGTGTACAGCCATATACATATTGTCTGAGACTCAGGATAGCAGTACATTTCTGTGACATTGACATACCTATTGACCTATCCGACTAACTGTCTTCTCGCTAAAATTAGCATCAATGCTCATACACTGTATAATTAATCCTAACGTCAGGGTACACTAAACTAAGTATTTATGTAGAGTGTCTAAAGAACCCGTAGTTTTGTTACAATAATTTAACTTATAAACAATGTAACGGCAAGTTTGTTGCACCTAGCGTGTATCTTATGGTTTGTATTATAGGTAAGGGCAGTGGTGCCCTTTTACAAGAACATAAGAAAGAAGGAACACTGCAACAGGCCTATTGGTCTATGCGGGGCAGGTTCAATTCTCCCACAGGCTTTAGAGAATGCCTTGATCTAGTCAGGCCGGTCACGTCACTTAAGGGAGGAGCACGGCATTCGACCTAGTAGCACAAGCTAGTCAGGTCCATCTTACACCCACCCACACCCACTCATGTGTTTATCCAACCTATTTTTAAAACTACACAACGTCTTAGCTTCTATGACGGTACTCGGGAATTTGTTCCACTCATCCACAACTTTATTACCAAACCAGTGTTTCCTATATCTTTCCTGAATCTGAATTTTTCCAATTTGAAACTATTGCTGCGAGTCTTGTCTAGGCTAAATATTTTTAGCACGCTATTTACATCCACTTCATTAATTTCTGTTTTCCAGTTATACACCTCAATTATATCCCCCCTAATTCTATGCCTTTCGAGAGAGTGCAGATTCAGGGCCCTCAGTCTGTCCTCATAGGGAAGATTTCTGATATATGGGATCATCTTTGTCATCCTCCTCTGTACGTTTTCCAGAGCATTTATATCCATTCTGTAATACGGTGACCAGAACTGAGCAGCATAGTCTAAATGAGGCCTAACCAAGGATATATAGAGTTGAAGAACAACCTGAGGACTTCTATTATTTATACTTCTAGATATGAAGCCAAGAATTCTGTTAGCTTTATTGCGAACACTAATGCACTGTTGTCTTGGTTTCAGATTACTGCTAACCAGAACTCTTAAATTCTTTTTGCAATCCATAATATTAAGATCTACATTATTTAGTTTGTATGTGGCATGGTTATTTTCTTGTCCAACATTTGGAATCTTGCATTTGTCTATTTTAAACTACATCTACCACTTCTCCGACCATTGCATCAGTGTACTCAAATCATCCTGGAGTGCTCTAGTGTCCTCATAAGAATGAACTGGACGGCCTATTTTGGTATCATCAGTAAATTTGCTTATGTCGCAATTTATTCCATCATCTATATCGTTTATGTAAACTTGTGAACAACAAGGGGCCCAACACTGACTACTGTGAAACACCGCTTGTGACGTGCCCCCATTCTGATTTCTCCCCATTTATGCAAACTCTCTGCTGCCTATTCATCAACCATGCCTCTACCCAGAAAAAAATTTCTCCTCCTAATTCCGTGTGCCTTAAGTTTTCTGATGTAGAACTCTGTCGAAAGCCTTACAGAAGTCCATATACACAATATCATATTCAATACCATGATCTACCTCCTCAAATACCTTAATGAAGAAAGTAAATTCGTAAAACAGGAACGCCCTTTTGTAAAACCGTGGTGAGATCAATCAATATATGCCTTTCAAGATGGCTACGAATTGCTTCGGCAATTATTGATTCCATAAATTTACCAACTATGGAGGTAAGGCTTATTGGTCTATAGTTCGAAGCTAAGGACCTGTCACCTGTTTTGTAAATAGGTATTACAGTTGCCATTTGCCACTTATCTGGCACTATGCCAGTTTGTAGTGGTATATTGAAAAGATTAGCCAAAGGTATGCTAAGTTCGTCTTTACATTCCTTTAACACCCTTGAAAACAAATCGTCAGGGTCTGGTGATTTGATAGGTTTTAATTTCTCTATTGTCTGAGGACCATGTCACTAGTTACCCTAATCGTGCATAAATTATGACTCAAGAAATCGTAATGACACGATTGCAAACAAACCATACCCCCGGCCGGGATTGAACCCGCGGGCTGGAGTTTTGAGACTCTATGACCGCGGGTTCAATCCCGGCCGGGGGTATGGTTGGTGTGCATAAATTATTATCGTCCAGTTCTACATAATTTATTATTCCTGGAATTTCGCTAATATCTTCCTGAGTAAAAACTGAGAGGAAGTAGGTATTGAAAAGTTCACATATTTCCATATCTTTGTCAGTAATCTGACCTGAGTTACTCTCAGGTGGGCCTATATTGTCTCTGATCTTACTTCTGTATACCTGAAAGAACCCTTTTAGGTTAATCTTCGAGTCCCTTGCCACTTTAGCCGCATAATCCCTTTTTTCTTTTCTTATTCCTTTCTTTTATTTCTCTCTTTAAATGAATATATTGATTTCTTAACTTCCCTTCCCTGTTCTGATAAGCCTATGTAAGCCTCTCTTTTAACCAATGAAATGTTTTAATATATTGTTTATTCTTTTGGGATCATTTTTTGTTAGATCTAATTTCCCTACTCGGGACAAAAGTCGTCTGGGCAGCTAGAACTATGCTCTGAAATACGTCATATTGGTAACCAACTCTAACTACCTGACACATAGTAAGGTCATCCTAATTTAATCCACCCAGGTTATTTCTCATACCCATAAAGTCAGCCAAACAGAAATCTGGGACAGTGACTTGATTGCTGTTATCTGGGTAATTACATGATATATTGAAACTAAGTGAATTGTGATCGCTTTCCCCTAGCTAATCACTAGACTCAAGATTATTAACTAGTGATTCTTTGTTGGCAAGAACCAAGTCAAGCAGATTGTTTCCCCTAGTTAGTTCTGTCATAAACTCTTTTAAAAGCAGTCTTGAAACATATCAAGAAAGTCGCTAGACTCGAGATTTCCTGTCACATTGTTGCAATCAATTTGTCCAAAGTTGATAAATCTCATTAACACAACATTTTCATATCTAGATACCTTATGAATTTCGTCCCATACCAACCTACCGCACTCCCTATCAAGGTTTGGGGGCCTGTAAATCACACCCAAATTAATTTTTTACGATCTTCGATAAACTGTAGCCAAACAGATTCTAACACAACAGTTTAAATTATCTCTGACACACATCGCCACTCCACCACCCTTCCTGGTAACTTATCGGTGTGGAATAATTTATAACCCTGTATGTTGCATTCAGAAGGCATTTCTCTATCAAGTTGAATCAGGTCTCTGTTATAGCAATAATATTTATATTACCTACACTTGCAAGTAATCTTAGCTCATCTATCTTATTTCTTAAACTCCTACTGTTTGTATAGTAAACCTTAAGGGAACTAGTCACTCGTTGCCCTCTACTATCTCTCTTGGTTGAGCAATTGCTTTGCCTTTACTAGCAACTTTATCTTGAATGTTGTTTTTAAACATATCCCTGAGGTATCTCGGTAATAACTGCTGTTTACAGCCCTAATACTGCAGCCTGACAGTTTCCCACAAACACCCATACCTCAATAATCTATTAGTTTAAATTCCTAGACAAGTTATCAATGACCCCGTCAATCGAATTGGCTATTGCGACCACTCCATCCCAGAGAATGAACCCATCCCTTGCATACATATCATGTTTGCCATAGAATTTGTCCCAGTTATCAATGAATGGGATTGCAAATTTCTTGCAGTACTTGACTAGCCAGCAATTTATACCAATTGCCCTAGACATCCATTCATTCCCCACTCCCCTTCTAAGTAAGATGCTACATATGATCGAGATCCGTCTCTTAGACCTGACAACTTCTATGGTTGACCTGTACTTATCCAGCAGCTCCTGTCTCCTGCCCTTCCTGATGTTATTTTCACTAGCACTAAGATAATGGGCTTGTACCCATTACCTGACATAATATTATCCAACCTGCTGACTATGTCACCAACACCAGCTCCTGGGAGGCACACCCTCTGTCTGACCTTCCTATCTCTGTTACAAAGAGCACGGTCCATGTATCTTACCTGAGAGTCTTCTACAATTAGAATATTCTTACCTTGATCAGCAGGGGAGTCAATGGCACTTTAACCTCACTAACCACTGAAGTACACTTATCCTGGAGAATAGAGAATCGATTTCTCACCTTCACATCTTCTCTATTAACCTTCCTTATCTTCCATTTGCCACTTAAAGCGGCTGCCACTCTTTAGCTCACTGCTGGTATCCTTTTTTTCACCAGTTTCAAGCATCTAACACTCCCAATCCCATCTAGGCGAAGCTTCTGCCTCTTGTTTTCCTCCTGAAGAAGTAGAATCTGCTTCAACACTTTAAGCTGAGATTCCAAAACACTACAGCAGGCCATGGTGCTCAGTAACACCCCGCGCTAATTCTCAGAGAGCTTAGGACAGTGATGTCCTTGATGTGAGACAAGCCTGATGTTCGGCACAGGGCTGAGAGCAATCTGTTCTTAAGAAGAATGTATGTTCCAGTGCTGGCCCCATGGCCCCTCTACCACTACGATGTTGAGTTTGCCATTTTCTCACCCATTTGATATGTGTGAGAGTCTTTGAGGCCTGCTAGATTTTTATATATGTATTGGGATAAGCCAAGCCAGTTCAGGGGGGATTTAATATTTCTTTTCATGCCCACACGAGGTGTGTGGCAAAGCAAAATGTAGGCAGTATGCCTATATGCCTTAGCTGCAAAGTCCTCAGTTGATGTCAGGCGACGAGGTAGGCTAACCCGACTCTGACTCGGTTTCATTGGTCGCCTGCTGTACCTGCTGACAGCATCTCCCTACGGGACTGGTTTGGCTCCTAAGCCTGGCCAAGCACATCAGGAAACTAGAGAAAGTGCAGAGGTTTGTAAGGAGGATAGCCAAGGAGCTAAGGGACATGTCCTACGAGAAGAGGCTAAGACACTAGAGACAGGAGGAAAGAGGGTGGACACGATAATGACATATAAAATACTGAGAGGAATCGACAAGGTGGACAGAGACAGGATGTTTCAGAAATAGGACACAACAACAAGGGGTCACAATTCGAAGTTGAAGAATCAGATGAGCCATATTGATGTTAGGAAGTATTTCTTCTGTCCTAGAGTTTCCAGGAAGTGGAATAGTCCAGGAAGTGAAGTACATGAGGCAGGCACCATACATAGCTTTTGAGAAGAGGTATGATAAAGCTTATGGAGCAGTAAGAGAGTGGTCGTAGTAGAGACCAATAAAGAGGTGGGGCCAGTAGCTATTAATCGATCTCTGCAACACAATTAGGTGAGTACACACACACACACACACACACACACACCTGTTTGGAACCCACACTTGATCAAGCACGTCAAGAAATTAGAGAAAGTGCAAAGGTTTGCAACATGGTTAGTGCCAGAGCTAAGGGAATGTCCTATGAAGAAAGGTTAAGGGAAATCGGCCTGACGACACTGGAGGACAGGAGGGTAAGGGGAGACATGATAATGACATAAAAGATACTGCGTGGAATAGACAAGGTGGACAGAGACAGGATGCTCCAGAGATGGGACACAGAAACAAGGGGTCACAATTGGAAGTTGAAGACCCGGATGAGTCAAAGGATGTTAGGAAGTATTTCTTCAGCCATAGAGCAGTCAGGAAGTGGAATAGCCTAGCAAATGGAGGCAGGAACCATACATAGCTTTAAGATGAGGCATGATGAAGCTCACGGAGCAGGGAGAGTGAGGACCTAGTAGCACTCAGTGAATAGGTGGGGTTAGGAGCTGAGTCTCGACCCTGCAACCTCAACTAGGTGTGTACACACGCACACTGCTACAAGAAAGATCATTTATTCACAACCACAAAACGGAGTTAGCTCACTCCTTCATCAGCTTCTGTATGAAATCAAAGCAAATCTACTGTATGAACCAGAGCTAAACATGTGTGAGTGTGTGTATACTCGCTTATTTGTATTCACCTATCTGTAGTTACAGGGGTCGATTCGTAGCTCCTGGCTCTGCATCTTCACTGATCGATACTAGGTCTTATCTATCCCTGCTCCATGAGCATCATCATACCTCGTCTTAAAACTGTGTTTGATTCCTACCTCCACTACGTCACTTTCCAGACTATTCTGGAAAGTGAGGTACTTTCCAGAATAGTGTGCCGTGAAAGTTCTTTGTGCACTCTCCAGGTCTGCAATGTCGCCAGCCTTGAAAGGGGCCGTCCCTAGTTTTGAAGGTTCTCATTATCCATCCTATCATTTTCCTAGTGGGTGAGGTAGATACATTGTTTTGGTCTTTGAACGCGAGATCCTCTGACATTACCACTCCCAGGTCCTTCACATTACTCTTCCGCTCTATTGTATGGTTACAGTTTGTTGTGTACCCTGACACATTTTTAATTTCTTCAAGTTTTCCATATCTGAGTAGTTGAAATTTCTCTTCGTTGAACTTCATATTTTGAGTGGCCCATTCGAAGATTTGGTTGATGTCCGTTTGGAGTCTTGCAGTGTCTTCGATGGAAGTCACTGCCATGGTGATCTGGGTGTCATCCACAAAGGAAGACACGGAGCTATGGCTTACATCTGTCAGAAATGAGGATGAGGAATAGAATGGGAGCGAGTACTGTGCCTTGTGGAACAGAGCTTTCACCATGGCTGCCTCAGACTTTACTCTGTTTACTATTACTCTTTGTGTTCTATTTGTCAGGAAGTTGTAGATCCATCTACCAACTTTTCCCGTTATTCCTTTATCCCGCATTTAGTGTGCTATTACACCATGGTCACACTTGTCGAAAGCTTTTGCAGTCTGTGTATACATGTGTATTTTGTTTATCCTCTACAGCATCCAGGACCTTGTTATAGTGGTCCAGTAGCTGGGACAGGCAGGAGCGACCTGCTCTAAACCCGTGTTGCCCTGGGGCTATGTCTGTTGTTTCGAGTGTGTGTGGGATGACCCCTGTGTCCATGCTCCCTCTCCATAAAATGCTGAAGGCACACGATAGGGGCTTCTTGCAATTCTTGATGAACACGGAATTCCACGAGTCTGGGCCTGGGGCAGAGTGCATGGGCATGTCATTACTTGCCTCTTCAAAGTCTTGTGGAGTTAGAATAATATCCGAGATTTTTGGGATGACCAAATTTTGGGTTTCGTTCATGAAGAATTCATTTGGATTGTCGACCCTTAGTCTGGGACTTTAGTATCTCATTCATTTCTTGGCTATCATCTGTGAATGTTCCATTCCACGTAAGCAGGGGCCAAGTACTGGATGTTGTTTTTCCCTTAGATATGGCTTTTAGTTCCTCCTGTGATTCTTGTCTCCTATAAGATTCCTTCAGCTTAAGTTCGATATTTGCAATTTCATTGACTAGTATCTCCATTCGTATTTCAGATATATTGGCCCCACTCAGCAGCTTTGTGACTCTTCGCCTTCGTCTGTATAGGAAACGTCTCTCTCTTTCTAGCTTACATCTTCTCTTTCTTAATGGAATGTGTCTTGAGCAGATCTCAAGAACCACAGAATTAATTTTTCAAGGCAATTGTTCGGATCCGTGTTGTTTTGGATATCTTACCAGCTTGTTTCATTTAGGACATGGTTTACTTGATCCGATTGTATGTTTTTGTTATTGAAATTGAATTTCGTGAAGAGACCTTCAAGACTGCTCACATTTTGCTGGTCCGGAGCCTTGTGGATACATGTCTGTACCTGTGTTATGTTGTGATCTGAGTGAATTGTCTTTGATACAGTTATACATATCAGATCGTCATTGTTGGTGAAGATGAGGTCCAGCGTGTTTTCTAGTCTTGTAGGCTCTACTATTTGCTGACTTAGGGTGAATCTGGTGCAGAGATTTAATAGTTCGCGTGTGTGTGAATTTTCATCTGAGCTGCCTCCCGGGGTGATCTCTGCTAATACATTGTTTGCTATACTCCTCCATTTTAGGTGTCTCAGGTTGAAATCTCCTAGTAGTAATATGTTTGGGGCAGGAGTTGGGAGATTTTCCAGACAGTGGTCAATTTTCTCAAGCTGCTCCTGGAGTTGCTGGGAAGTTGCATCTGGAGGCTTGTATACTACCACAATGACAAGGTTTTGGTTTTCAATCTTTACCGCCAAAACTTCAACTACATCATTTGAGGTGTTTAGTAGTTCTGTACAAATGAGCGACGCTGTGACATACAGCCCCCCCCCCCCCCAGTTGTTGCCTGTTTAGTCTGTCGCATCGGAATAGGTTATAACCTGGGATCCATATTTCGTTGTCATAATGATCCTTTATATGGGTCTCTGTGAATGCTGCAAACATTGCATTTGACTCCGTGAGCAGTCCCTTGATGCAAGGAATTTTGTTATTTTGACGGCTTTAGACCCTGTATGTTTGCAAAGACAAATGTCATATTGGTGGAATTTAGGGGTTTTTTATTTGTTGGCTCTAATATCTGTTGTTCGTGGGTAGAGGCCAATGTCCGTGCCTCTGCTCCAGAAGTGTTTTCAGGTGGTGTAGATTATTGTCATTTCTTGCCACTCTTTTTTCCCATCTGGCCCTAAAAACCTCTGTCCCTGGAGAGGTTGTGGCTCCTCTCTTTTGTTTCAATGGTCTGGCTGGTCTGTGTCTTCTAGTCCCCTTTAGATGATGTGCCTGGTAAAATGCATTGTAGCATTTTCTTTCATTGATTGATGAGTGACACATTTCTGGATGAAAGACGTTACAAGAAGGGAAGTTGCACTCTCATATTGACATGTGGGTGCAGCATTTTATGGGATGGTCAAAGGCGCATGTCCCACCTGTTTTACCAGATATACCGTGCCTGCAGATACCCAAGACATAGTATTTACATAGATTGTAATTCTGTTAGGATTTATTGTAGCTGCGTTCGCTGCTGGTACATTTATTTTTCCTGTTTCCTCCATATCTTTTACCCCTGCATGGACATCAGTGCTTCCACCAGGTTTTGCTAGTAGTGTGTCGACACTGTTCCCTGAGGCCTCATCCCATTTTCATCCATCTCCAGCAGCATCTCTATTTTGAACCTCTGTGGACTGAATAGCGTTGTCTTCAGTGCCCTCCAGGACAACATTAGTACCTTCACGAGCGCTGTCTTCTAAGACATCACTAGGACCCTCTGGAGCACTTTCCTCCAGGACAGCACTAGCACCCTCAGCACTGTCCTCCAGGACAGCACTAGCACCCTCAGCACTGTCCTCCAGGACAGCACTAGCACCCTCAGCACTGTCCTCCAGGACAGCACTTGCACCCTCAGGAGCACTGTCCAAGACAGCCCCGTCTATACCACCAATCTTATTTTCCCAGCTGTCATACCATGCTGACATGTCTTTCAAGAAGAATGTTTTATTAGTGTTCTTGTCTTTTAATATAGACGTTATTTTCTCAAACAGGTCTATCTCGTTTGGGCAGACCCAAAAACATCTCTCTGAGTTTGTCAAGTGTGGTCACTGGTTTAATATCCCTACTATGGGACCATTGACCACAAAGATGGCAAACAATCCAGGTCTGTAATCGTCCCTTACCCTGTCTGCAGACTACACAGATCTTCATAGTGGTCGTCATCTTACAATACCAGACAACTCTTCTAGCTAGCTAGTCTATAATTCCCCGAAGTATTTAATTTTTTGTAACAGTTCTTCCGATTTGGCTTTATTTCCAATGAAACCGTTAGAATCTGCCCGAATCCAGCGAATCCGGACGAATCCAGTTAGTGGATCACCGTATATTTTTTTTTCTAATAAGCACCTTATGAGTAGATCTGTCTGACTGTATTGTAACTATTTGTTGTGGTTACTGACTGAGTGTTTGATAAGGGCGTGTAAAACCCAGTCAGTTAGTGAAACCAGTCAAAGGATACATTGTTACCAGCGAATCCGTATGAATCCGGTCACTGGATGAATCCGTGTTGATACAGATTAGGATCACTCGGTGATTTTGGACTAGCTCATAAAAAGGACTACTGGAAAAAAATAAAAAGAGGGTAATATGTGTTCAATTTAATACAGAAAGTATAACTTGCGTGCTTTGGCGCCGATGGCTTCAGTATATGGAGATTACTGGAGGAATAATGATTTTCGTTGTGTATGTTGTGGCCGCTGCTAACTACAGGTTTACCACACACTGTACGTCACTCCATCACAATAAGTACTAACAATTATACACTGTTTATCGTATTTCTACAAAACTGAACACTTTTCGTATTTCCTCGAGATTTTGTACCTCCTCGTATTTCAACAGGAATTTTTTATTCCCTGCTATCACTAATTATAAGTCAGGTACACTAGCAGACCTGAGTGGGAGGTTCTGGCAACTGCTGGTAACTGTTTACGAGAGATGCCAAGCCCATGATGATCCTTTTCAAATCACTCGGTTCTCTCTAGGTTGGATACTGGCTGTACATTAAACCCATAAAGTAGTGAAACGCAGTCTAGAGAGTGATACAAATCTTTACTGCAGCGAAATCTGTATGAATCCTGTACACTGGATGAACGCTGTTGATCAGACTTGATCTCGTATCTTTGGACTGCTCAGAGGGAGAGTATATCTGAAATAATTAAAACTTGAGGATGTCCAATATCTGCATCAATTTAATACCCCACGAAAGTATAAAACTGGCGATGGCTTTGGCGCCAATAAAAAGAGGTCAGATTGGATGATACTGGAGAGAATAACACCATTGTAAGTTGTGCCGCTGCCTCATTTACCAAACTGTTACAGCACTCCATCACATTAGGATATACCAATTAAACCACTGGCTGTTCAAGTAGATTTCTACAGAACCTAAAGCATTCGGATGGGGCTGTGCGCTCGTACGCTTTGTGACCTCCGTCGCCAGCATTAACAGATTTTATCAGGTCCCTGTCCATCGGAGGCTGGTCTATCGGTACACTGCACCGGTGGGGGTTGATCCCCGGAAAACCTCGCAGGTAACTCGTTACAACATGAACCTGCCTCTTTTGGCCTAACACTTATGTTTTAAATTTCACCTTATCATTTATGATCCATATACTAGGGTACCACTGTGGTACACACTACAACACTATGTATAACACACTATTATCAGGGTGACGGTCTTTCCTCTGACAACTTCTAATATTATTTTCACCGGCACGCTAGGCCTAAAATTCCCTTCTAGAATCATTCCTTAATGAAGTATCGCAACGCTATTCTTAGATTTGCCAGGCGCCCATATGCTGCAGCAGTTATCTGGTTGATGTGCACCTCAAAAGATGTGCTTGCAACTATGCACACTTCAAGATCCTTTTCCTTGAATGAGGTTTGCAGTCTGGCCACCTAGCCTATACTCTGTCTGCGGTCTTCTTTGCCCTCCCCCGATCTTCATAGCTTTGCATTTGGCTGAGTTAAATTCGAGGAGCCAGTTACTGAACCAGGCTTGCAGCCTTTTCAGGTTTGTTTGTAGTCCTACCTGATCCTCATCTGATGTGAAGTTAATGAGGAGACTTACATCATCTTCTAACAGGGACACTTTTGAGCCTATCCCTTCCGTCATGTCATTCACATATACCAAAAACAGCACTGGTCCATGAACTGACCCCTTTGGAACCCCGCTCGTCTGTGGCGCCCACTCTGACACCTCGTCACGTACCATAACTCGTTGTTGCCTCCCTATTAGGTATTCTCTCATCCATTGCAGTGCCTTTCCTTTTATATGTACATTATCTTCTAGCTTTTCAACTAATCTCTTATGAGGAATTGTGTCGTTTTTTGATCTCTCTCTGTCTTCTTTCCTCGGCCTGCTTACCTGGTTCTTGAATCTTGTTTTCCTCTTGATGTAGCTGTACAACCCGTGTTGTGTAAGATCTGGCTTTCAATGCTGTCATTCTCGTATTCCCAGCTGGGCTCTTCCTTATTTATATATATTCGTTGCTGGCTCTTCGGCTACTCTTCTTATTATCCTGGGTCCTTCATCTTCTACACTTTTTCCATTCTCTTCAGCACTTAGCTTTGGCCTCTATATACTTTTGGGTGAACAAAGATTCTTTCTGGTCTTCCCATTGTTACTGTTGCATTGTTACTGTCTGCTTCCATGCCGTTTGTAGTCACGTGTTCCATCATTTCATTAAGTATTTTTCACAACAGTTCTCTTTTCCACTGGAACTCATACAGGAATTTCCTCATTCCTGTGTAGTCTCCTACTCATGCTGCTTCACTCTATTTTTATCTCTACAAAATACTCAAGGTGAACATGAAGTCCAGCATTTATGGTTCATTATCATCTCTCTCTCTCTCTCTGATAGTGTCTCTAAGCTATGTATGGATCCTTTCCTCCACTATATCACTCTTCAAATTGTTCCATTTCCTTGAAACTCGATGACTAAAGAAACATTTCTAAACATCACTGTGTCTCATCTATTTGAACTTGCTGGACCTCATTGTGTCTCATCTCTGCCACATTGTCCCTATGAACTTCTTAAGGGAAATCAACCTGTCTCCCATCGTAGCCAGGTTGATTTCCCTCAACATATCCTTGTAGGGCACATCCCTTTGCTCCGAAATTAGTCTTATTGTAATGTTTGCACTTTCTCTGATTTTTGACGTGCTTGACAGGGTGTGGATTCCATACTGGAGTTGCATACTCCAATATGGACCTGGCATTCACGGTGTACAGAGTCTTGAATGACTCCTTACTCTGGTGTCGAAATGCTATTCTTAGGCTTGCATGTCCTGCAGCAGTTGTTTTGTTGATGTACACCTCAGGAGATGTGTTAGGTATGATACTCACCCCAAAATCCTTCTCCTTGAGTGAGATTTGCAGCCTTTGGCTACCTAACTTGTACTCTATCTGTGGTCTTCTTTGACCTTCCCCAATCGTTATGGGCTCCGCACATGGCGGGGTTAAACTCCAGGAGCCAGTTGTTGGACCAAGCTTGCAGCCTGTCCAGATCCCTTTGTTGTCCTACCTGATCCTCATTCGCTTGAATTATCGTCACGTGTGCCCACTTACCATCACTCGTTGTTTCCTTCCTGTCAGGTATTCACTGATGTGCCGCAGAACCTTTCTCGTTATTCCTGCCTGTTCCTTTAGCCTTTTCACTAATTATATAATCTGTCTGTCTGTCTGTCTGTCTGTCATGTCTGTCTCTCTGTCTGTCTTCTGTCTCTCTCTCTTCTTCTGTCTTCTTCTCTCTGTCTCTCTCTCTCTCCTCTCTCTCTCTCTCTCTCTCTCTCTCTCTCTCTCTCTCTCTCTCTCTCTTCTCTCTCTCTCTCTCTCTCTCATGTCTTCTGTCACCTTATAAAACTCCAGTGGGTTGTGTATTTGTGTGTGTGTGTGAGTACTCACCTGTTTGTGGCTGTAGGTGTCGAGGGACAGCTCCTGGGGCCCCGCCTCTTTGGTTTCGATACTAGGTCCACGTTCTTCTTGCTCCAAGAGCATTATCATACCTTTTCTTCAAGCTATGTACGGACCCTGCCTCCACTGCAATCACTCTAGACTGTTTCACTTTCTGACAA
Source organism: Cherax quadricarinatus (assembly GCF_026875155.1). Taxonomy (NCBI): domain Eukaryota; kingdom Metazoa; phylum Arthropoda; class Malacostraca; order Decapoda; family Parastacidae; genus Cherax; species Cherax quadricarinatus. The sequence continues at coordinate 3,061,722 of NC_069445.1, read as the reverse complement.
CTCCGTGACTTAGGAATAATTTCTAACATCCCTGTGACTGAAGAAATACTTCCTAACATCCCTGTAACTCATCTGAATTTTCAGCTTCCATTTATGACCTCTTGTTGCTGTGTCCCATCTCTGAAATATTCTGTCCCTCATCTTCTTGTTAATTCCCCTCAGTATTTTATACATCGTTATCATGTACCCTGCCCCTCCTTTTCAGTCTTGTCAAGTTGATTTCCCTTAACCTCTCCTCGTAGGACATTCCCCTTAGCTCTGGGACTATTCCTGTTGCAAACCTTTGCACTTTCTCTAATTTTTTGATGTGTGTGACCAGGTGTGAGTTCCATACTGGTGCTGCATACTCGGGTATGGATCTGACTTACAGAGTGTAGTGTCTTGAATGACTTCATAGGAGTCAATCCTGTATTCTTATGTTTGCAGTGTGTGTGTGTGTGTGTGTGTGTGTGGTGTGTGTGTGTTGAGAGTGTGGGGGTATGGGGGGTTCAGAGGGATCGTAAAATTAGCTTTCCGTTAAGATCAATAACTTCAACTAGAGGAAGTAAGCTTTATGACTTTTCCTCAAGGCTTTCCTATGATTAGGTAATTTTTCACACCTTCACCAGTTAATCTCACAGGAGCTACGACTCGACCCCAGCAACTACAAATAGGTGAGCGAGTACTTATTGAATATACTGGACCTAACAAACACAAAAAATGTTATTGGGATAATGGAATAATGGTAAACCTCGTTATGCATATTTAATGGCATTAATGGAAACCTCTTGCTACGAGTTGCTACGTCAGTACCAGGGACGTAGATAATTAATTCATTCGAATCCCTATTGATGATAGGAATTTTCCTGTACCCTGCAAATACGATCATGAATGTTACAGAATTGTGTTTCCCAGACACATTTGACCTGTGATTGGGTTTATTTTAATGCCCATTTTAGCAAATAAATTCACGAAACATGTCTCAGAACGGGTGAGACTGGAACTCATGGCAGGAGACTCCTAAAACTCACACGCCAGACGCTTCAGGCAACTAAATATATTTGTATACGCCACAGGGATGATGATGATGATGATAATAATAATAATAATAATAATAATAATCTTTATTTCTGCTAGTACATGTACAAGGTATATAGACTATAGCTGACATAAATGACATACTAATATATAGAAAGCCGCTTGTTATGTGAAACGTTTCTGGCAGAAATAGGTCAATTTTGTCCCAGCATTTCGACCCACACCAGTCGACTAACACCCAGGTACCTATTTTACTGACAGGTGAACATGGACATCAAGTGTCTATCCCCTTACCGGGGATCGAACTAACGGACCTCAGTGTGTGAGCTGAGTGTGCTGGCAGTCGATGGGGTTTGTTCGGGACTTGAGCTAGAGCGCGCCAAAGCAATACTGGTGTGGATTTCCTGCATTTGTTGTCACATTGGTGCTTTCTTTGTAGATTCACCGGTATAATCGCCCGGCCAGGGCCTTTTCCAAGACGTGGGCCGGCCTTGGCTCCCTTTCGTGGGAGTGTCTCAGACCAATGTCTGCCATGGGAGGAGGTACAAGTACCTCCTCATCTTCTGGGACTAGCTGTCCCCAGGCCTAGCCCCATTCCCTGCCCCCACGGGGTTTGGAAGGAGAAGCTAGGCACCTTTGGCTGCCACAAACCCTGCCAACATGGGCTCGATGGGTGTGGCAGCTGCATAGCAGCAGACGATGTCAGGAGGTGCAAAGACAGCAAGCATTACATGATCCTTTTGGAGCCACACCCCAGCGTTGGGCATGAAGCCCGAGCGCTAACCTTCTTATACCTAGCTAGATTGGTTTGCAATCGTATTATTATGATTTCGTTAGTAATTTTGGAATACTTTGAAAGAGAATTTCCTATTGCTTCTTTTGATGAGAGTTCACTTAATTACGATGTCATCTAAAAATATATCTTATATCGTCTAAGTTGTATTTAAACCAATTATGAATGAAAGAGCCAGTTACCTTTATTAAAAACCTAGTAAGTAGAATTTTTAGAAATACACATATTTTTAAGGTATGTATGAGAGACACCTGAAGAAATTAGGATATTTCCTAAGAAGACGTTAGAAGGCTATAGATCTGAGGAACTGGACCTTTTGGTCATCTTTCTCTGACCGAAGCTAATTACCCCCAATCCTCCCTTCCCTATCCCATCCTCCCCATCCCCCTTTTTTTTCCTCCCTTTCCTCCCCTCTCCCCACCCTCCCCTTGTTTCCCATCCCGTTTGTAGCCTCTGGGGTCCACTCCTCTGCATAACAGTTTCTATGTAGGGGGTGGCATGCTGGGAATCGTCCCACTCAGTGAGGTCCCTCGGGGGTGGTGAGGTTTGCCATGGAATCTGTGAATTGTCTGAAGGTGCCCTGCCCCCTTCCTGGATTTTTGGGAAGTAGGCGGGGTGCCCTTCGAGTAATGGGTGTATCTCTGGAGCTGTCTCTTAGTTCTGGAAGGTGGCAGCCGAAGGAGGTATGCTTTGTGGTGGGTTTCCGTCTGCCCTTTCTTTTGTTCACCGAGGTGGCTCGGTAGATGTGAGAAGCTATCCTGGAGAGCTGGTTTACTGAGATGAAGGGTAGGGTATGGCATGGGTTCCACGCTGCATCTTCACCACCCATGGGCTCAAGGCCCTCTAGGATGAGGGGAGGAGCTTTTGTCCCCTCCATGCCTCCTAGCGATTGTCCCTCTGCTGTCCCTCTTTTTTTTCTTTCTTCTTTCTTTTTTCTTAAAATAACAAGAAAGGAGATATCACAGAAGAGGCACCTTTATTATGGAATCTTCGCCCAGTGAAACCCTTCCTCCTCCCAGACCCCTTTCTGATTCCACACCCTGTTCTGACCCGGCTTTGTTATTGGTCCATTCTCTCGACTCATCTCATACCCCTGTATTTTCTGCCGGTGACACTTCACCTGCTTCAGGTGCTGTGGCATCACCTGTTTCTGTTCATGCCACTACTTCTAGCACGCCTTTCACAATGCGTCTGGCTTCCTTGAATATGGTGCGACGCTTTTCGGATCACCCACCTCCCTCAGGTCAGACCACCCGTGGTACTACTCTTAAACATCCAAGACAACCTACTGACGACAGTTCGTCGATGATCACTCAAAAACTACCTACACGACACTCACTACCTTTGCATACCGGGCTAACGAGTACGCAACTGACAAAATTCTTTTCTTTACAAACGATGTCTCAAACTGATTTTCTTTCTGATCAAGGAATTGGTGAAACTCTTTTATGGTAAGTTGGCCAAAAATACATCCTTCCATGCACATGTAGTAACCATACAGAATTCAGAGCAAGCTCATGCGCTCTCCCGCATCACTTCCATAGATAACATACCAGTCACAATTCGTAAGCATGCTACTCCTAATTCTTGCAGTGGTACTGTGGTCTTACCAAGTACTATTGTACAGAGTGATTTTTTGTCTTGTATCAATATTTTAGAACACTTAGCCATTCAGAACCTCCCTGTTCTTAAGGTAGATACATCCTGCCCGCTCGTGGGAGAAAGTGCTTTCCTAGTAACGCCGCTCATTTAACCTTTGACTGCTGTGACCTTCCGTCCTCTGTCGATAAAGTGGGCCATCGCCTAGAGGTCTGTCAAGTAGTTCCTACTCCCCAACAGTGTCATAATTGCTGGCATTTTGGGCACCCTGCTAAACACTGAAGATCTGAGGCAGAATGCCCGGTCTGCGTGCAGCAGATCATTCCAATATGTCATGTAGTCTTCCCCCTCTTGTCTCAATTGCAAGGAACCTCATCCTTTTCACGCCGTTGCCAGGTCTATTGTAATGAACGAGAGATCTGTTATCTTAAGGAGCATGAGCGCCTTACACTATGGCTGTCTCTCAGCTCCGCCTTCAAGGAAAACTTCCTCGTGTCCTGTATGCCCGAATAGCCCAAAGACCTCCAACCTCGATGGTCCTCCTACCTCCCAATCCCTCTGCATTCGTGTCTTCTGGGGTCACCCTAGTTTCAGTTCTTTTGCAGTTTCATCCTCTGACACTCCTATCTCCTCATATACTTCTTCATCTCGCTCCCATGATTCTCAGTCTACAAGACCTCACAGACCTGCACTTTCTTCGCGTCCATCACCTGTACAGAATCTGTCTTCTACCTCGGAGCCTAGTTCTCACCCCTTTTCCAGCCCTCACACGAAGGTGGAAGTTCAACCCCCCCCTCATGTAGTCCCCTCTTCCCTTGTATCCCCCCACCATCTTCCTCTACAGTTACCCTCCAACCTCCTTCCTCTCCTGTTACACTGCAGGACTCTTCTACCCCAGCCAACACATCTCTCCAGGTTCATACTCCCCACCCCCCTCATACCTCTTTGGTTGCCTCCATAGTTACTCAGTCCTTTACTTGAAATGCCTCTCCTGTCTCTGACATGGCATCATCGGCTTCCTTAACAAGTGAAACGTTAGATGCTGTCTCCAGCTATATTGAGGAGACAAGACTCCTAATGGACACCAATGTGTCTCCTTCTACCCCTTCTATTTCACGACCCTCACAACAGTCTATTCCTCCACAATATTCTAATTCTTTCTTGCTTACCCACTTACTATTGCCCCCATACGCTGACTTTACTGGTCCTAAAAGCCCATAGGTTTTATCGTTTCTTATTGTTGCCATTTTTATTTCTGTATATAATGTCTTTTTTTACAATGGATTATTCGTGGCCTTAGGAACAATCAAGGAGAACTCCAATTGTTGCTGTCCTAATTGTCCCCAGTATGTGTGGGCTGCAAGAGCCCAAAATTCGTCCTCCTGTCATTCACCCCGTATTGGGCTACTTGCTGATACATTCTTCTGACCCTTTACCTGGCGAAACATTTAATGACAGCGCACTTCCTGTACACATTGTTATACTATATCAACAAGCTTTTGTTCGTTCCCTGCTGCATTATACTGCAGCTCACATTTATTTACACCGATGGTTTACAGTCTGCTCTCTCTATCTTTCTCCCTCCCGTGCATTCTGTATCTCCGATATCGCGTTTTTAATTTCGTCTCTACTGCAGCCCATATTGTTGTTGGGTGATTTTAACGCTCACTATCACCTGTGGAGAGAGTCCCACTGCAACTCTAGTGTTGGTCAGTTGGATCAGTTGGTGATCCTACCCATTTTGACTCTCGTACTCGGTCTCTCTCCTGCGTTAATCTTTCTGTCTGTTCCTCGCCCGTTGCACTTGATTTTGCGTGGTCTGTTCTTCCAGATTTACACGATAGTGATCACTTTCCCATCTTTCTTACTTCTACTACATATGCCCGACTGTTTCATAGCCCTCATTGGCAATTTGCTCGAGCACATTGGGACTTATACTCCCATCTTACCACCTGTTGTGAGGATCCCCTTTCATCCTCTATTGATGAATTGGCACATCACTTTTCGACCTTAGTCCTAACTACGGCTACACGTTCTATCCCCCAAACCTCAGGTAGGCATTCTCAGGCATGGGTACCTTGGTGGTCTCCTATATGCGCCCATGCAGTGAATTTAAAATGTGCTGCATGGGGCCGTTATTGATATAATCGTACCGCAGAGCGTCTGTTGGATTTTAAGCGGGTAAGGGCAGTTGCTCGCCGCTTCATCTGCGATGCTAAACTCACTTGCTGGCGAGATTGCGTGTCTACCATTAACTCGTCTTCCCCTATGTGCGCGATTTGGAAAAAGGTGCGGAAATTGTGTAGTAAGTACACTCCAGACCCAGCTCCTGCTTTTACGGGTTACAGGAGTCGATGTCGCAGAACCCTTAAAAATTGCCACAGCAGTTGGGAACTATCTTGTCCGTATCTCCCGAGAGTTTCACCTTTGTCCCTCATTTCTTGCGTCTAAACCTACAAAAGAGCAATCAATTGCCCTTTGATTTCTCCTCCGATGGGTTGGAGTCGTATAACGTACCTTTTACTCTTCAAGAACTGGAGTCCACGCTTTCCATTTGCTGGCTGTCGGCATCAGGACCTGATGATATCCACATCAGTAGGCTTCAACATCTCCATTCTACGGCCCTTCCCGTTCTTTTGCGTCTTTTCAATCAAATTTGGAGGATAGGGGTTCTCCCTCATTACTGGAAATAGGCTATTGTACTACCGTTTCGCAAACCAGACGCCTCAGGACTTGACACCTCTCACTATCGTCCCATTGCCGTGACCAGTGATGGAACGATTGGTGAATAAATGTCTGATGTGGTTCTTAGAGACGCACAATAGCCTTTCCTCTCAACAATTTGGCTTTCTTTTTTGATCTAGAGAAGGCATATGACACCACTTGAAGGTATAGCATCCTAGCCCAAGCCCATTCCTTAGGCCTCCGTTGTAATCTACCAAACTTCATAGCTGCTTTCTTGTCCGATAGACATTTTCGGGTCCGTATTGGCGCCTCACTTTCCTCAGACTTTGTACAAGCCGAGGGAGTTTCACAAGGTTGTGTCCTCAGCACTACTCTTTTTCTGTTACCTATAAATGACCTGCCTTCCGTTCTTCCTTCACATATTTGGTCGTCACTTTATGTTGATGACTTCGCTATAGCTTAATCAGGTGCTGACTGTCGATTAGTAGCAGTCTCCCTTCAGGTTGTGATAGACCGAGTCTCCCATTGGACTCCTTCTCACGGCTTTAAGTTTTCTAGTACGTAAACCCGGTTCATTACCTTCACTAGTTCTCTTACACGGTTCACGTATTCCGGCATATGATATGGTCAAGTTTCTTGGCCTGCTCTTTGATCGCCGGCTGACTTGGAGGCCACACATTTCTTCTTCAAAGATAACTTGCCATGGTCGGCTAAATCTCCTTAAAGTTCTCGCACATAGTTCATGGGGAACAGATCGTCGCACTCTCCTCTGTTTGCATTCCACCCTAGTCTTGTCCAAGCTGGATTATGGTGACCAAATCTGTTCTGCGGCCTCTCCCACAACTCTAAGTTAGATCCCATTCATCACCAAGGTCTCCATCTGTGCCTTGGTGCCTTTCGTTCTTCCCCTGTTGAGAGCCTCTATGCAGAAGCGAATATTCCATCCTTGTCCGATCACCATGATGCTCATTGCCTTCGCTATTATGCTCGATCTCATGACTTCCACAATCCTTCCGCATACAGGATGGTCACTGATGTTTAGTAGACGTTCTTTATTTGCTCGTTGCTCCTGCTTACTCCGCACCTTTTCTCTCCGCCTCCATTTGCTCTTGTCTTCTCTTCAGTTACCACCTTTCTATGTTCATGTAGTATCTCACTTTTCCCTGCTCCCTGGGAAGTTCCAGCTGTTCGTGTCTGTTCTTTCCCACTGCCATGCGCGAAAGCCCGACTACCTCCAGTGGCTTCCTGCTCTCTTTTTCTTGACAACTTCTGCTCTCATTCTCATGCCATCGCAGTGTACACTGATGGTTCTAAGTCTTCTAACGGTGTCGGATTCGCAGCATTGTTTCCGGACAGTGTCATACGGGGACATTTATTATCCTCGGCTAGCATTTTTATGGCTGAATTGTATGCCATTCTTTAAGCTCTTATCTCATGGGTATCTCATGGAGAGGTGCCCTGTTCTTCTCTGTGAGAATTGTCAGGTTCCAGTTTCTGTTAGCCACATTCTATTGGACTGTCCACTATATCAACGAACACGCAGAATTTACCTACAACGTCGTCTCCACTCCGCTGCTCTTTCTTTACCTTCCCTTCTTGCTGATGGACCCTCCTTTAATCCAGACTCTCTCATTGATTTTTTGACAGCAACTGATTTACTACTCAAACTCTGACGATGCCTCTAGTTCCTCCATCCTTTCTACCTTAATCTCTAGCTACCCTCTACCCCTGCACTATCCATTGCCCAGCTGCACTCCATGCCCTAATAATCATCCCTCTCTCTCTTGCCACCCATTTTCCCTGCATCCTTCCCTGCCCTGCTGCGCTGTATAACCCTTGAGGTTTACCGCTTCTTTTTTATTATAATAATTCTGATCTTGCCGTGGTATGGCAAGGCGCACAGGAAATTCCTGGAGTGGAACAGGAAGTTGTCACAGGTGGTTGTGACTATTATGAAGCACAGATGCAGAAGGTTACAATGCTTATGACGGTGCGCAGCTAACAGCTGAGCAACGAAGTCGACTGTCAGTAGTGGTAAACAACTGGAGATCGGCAACAGAGGTATAAGAAACCGGCGAGGTTCCTCAGTTGTAAAATGTTGCTGAAATAGTAACTCTGTCCTGGTGGTATAGAAAAAGTCGAGTTCTCAAGAGGCTTTTGATGAGATCGTTGACCTGCACAGAAGTAGTATAACAGAGTTCTGGTAATAGTGTAGCATTGTAGATCTAAAGCAATGGTGGAGGAACAGCACGATGGAGGAACAGCACGTTGAGGAACAGCACGTTCCAGGATGAGGTCTTTGACGAGATCTTGGAGCTGCACAAAGGTAGTAGAACAGCGACATATATATGTCGTGCCGAATAGGTAAAATTTGCGATTTTGACTTAAATAGCAATGCTCTTCTTGCCGAATAAGGCTAGCGAAAATTTGTGCGAGCAATAATTTCGCAAAAATCATTCTGAACCTAACGAAAAAATATATTTCATTGTGTTTATTCAATTATTGCAAATTTATCTAAAATATATTTAGTTAGATTAGGCTAAATTAAATTGTGCTTTTCATAATAAGGTTAGGCAAGTTTTCTAAGGTTCTTTGATTACAGAATTATTAATTTTTACATTAACTTGTATGGAAAAAAATTATATCTTTAAATATATAAGAGAAAATTTTAGAAAGGACTATTTAAATGAGCTCTTGCTAATTAACCAATTTTACCTATTCGGATAAGGATAAGACAAAAAAGTGGAATCTCAAGAGATAGGATATAGAGGCAAGGAAACCGAGGATGGGGTCTGTGAGAAGGAGGAATGAGCAGAAAGGCTCAAGCGTAAAATGGAACGAGAGTGGGAAAATATGCTTAACAAGCTTTGCAATGGTGGAGAAGATATCTGCAGAGAGCACAGAGTGGGAGATAAGAGATGTAGCTGCTGAGTCAAAGATACAGAGACTGGCAGAAGAACTAGAAGTGCCAAAGCACGATATAAAGACAAGAAATGAAAGGAGTAATGTGTTGGAAACAGGAACATCAGCAGAGAGGAGACTGAAGGAGAGGATGAAGCTGAGAAGTCCCTTGCAGAAGTAATACAAGGCCATCAGGGTGTCTGACAGATGATAAGGGAAACAATAAAGGAGATGCTTAAATCAAATCCAGAGATATGGAGGGGAAAATAAATGTGAAGAAGAGAGGGAGAATCCAGTAATTAATTGTGGGCTTCAGTAGGCTGAAAGGAAGATCTATGATGAAAGAATACATTGAGAGGAAAAACATATTGAGAACACCATCGCAATAACAGAAAAGATGGATATCTCCCAGCTAACAATTTTTTACAGACTTGGGGAGTATTTGAGGGAAAAAAATTGCAAAGTCAAAATGACATTCAAGACAGATGTAATAGGGAACACCATCCAACAACAGAAACCACTGTTAACAGACAACTGCATAGTCATGAAGCTTAGTGAAGCACAAAGAAGACTTCAGATGGAGTACAGGCTAGGGCAGGGGTCGGGGAACTGGGTTAAATTACCCAAAATGGGGCAAAAATGAAAAAATCTCGGGGGTAATGAAGGCTTAATAAACACATATATAAAAGTGCACAAAAAAATATTTAATAAGAGGCAAATTACGAAAGTTATATTTTTCAAACAATTAATTTGTAGTTTCTTACTAAAGTTAAAAATAAAATTTGTGGGGACCATTTATTAAGATGGCAATGATGTAAAACGGATAAGGACTGCAGCGGCTGGCAACACCACGAGTGTTAGCATTGACTCGGGAGCCGGCACGACAACTGCATGTTTCATTGTTGACACACAATCACCTAACTTTTGGCCTAGCATCTTATCTCACTATCAATAACTGTGTCTGCTTCCAATCATTGTTTATGTTAGTAGGTTTAAGACTTTCGATGACCAATGAGATTTTGATTAAATTTGTTTGTTACTATTTTTTATTTTGTGCAGTTTATTTTTCATTTTATTTTGTTAATTTTATGGTTTTATTTTTAAAGTTGCTTTTATCGTGTATAATAGTACATACTTAGAAGTTTATATGACTATTCTCCATACAAATGGATTCAATGAACTATTTTGAATTTGATTGATCATTGTGTATTTCTGGATTCTGTGAACTTTCAAGTCTAGTGGGTAATTTCACTGTACACAAATTTGTTTGAGGGTAATACCCAAAAAAAGTTCGCCGAGCCCTGGGCTAGGGGATTAAAGGCTGCAAACCTCACTTACGAGAAACGATCTTGGGGTGAGCATATACTGAGTACGTCCCTTGAGGCGCACATCATCCAACTAACCGCTGCAGCATATGAGAGCCTGGCAAACCTGAGAACGTATTTCGATGTCTGAGTGAAGAGTCATTCGGGACACTGTACACCCTGTACGTCTGGCCCATATTGGAGTTTGCAGCACCATTCCGGAACCCACACCTTGTAAAATACGTAAAAAAATTGGATAGAGTGCTAAGGTTTGCAACAAGACTAGTCCCAGAGCTAAGGGATTTATGAGAGAAGACAGCAGATGATAAAATGGATTGGGGGGACATGCTAATGGCATATAAAATACTGAGAAGAATTGACAAGATGGGAGGGCTAGAATGTTTCAGAAATGGGACACATGAACAATGGAACACAACTGGAAGTTGAAAACTCAGACAAATCATAGGGATGTTAGTAAGTATTTCTATAGCCTCAGAATTCTCAACAATCTGGAGAGTGGAGTAGTGGAGGTAGGATACATACATAGCTTTAAGAAGAGGTATGATGAGGCTTTTGGAGTGGGGAGAGTGTGATCTAGGAGAGACTTATGAAGAGGCAGGGCCAGGAGCTGTGAATCGACCCCTGAAATCACATATAGGTGAGTACACACATATACGCACATTACTTATTCTTGTATAGTCAAGTATAATGACGTTGTATACTTGTAGCAATACAGATTATTATTATTATTATTATTATTATTATTATTATTATTATTATTATTATTATTGTTGTTGTTATTGTTCTCTGGAAGATGTATCCCTTAATAGATATTGCATTTATTACAATATTTTAAGAGCAAACGTGTTTTCTGAACATTTGCCTGACATATCTTGGTAATTCTTCGTCCCTCTGCCACTAGTACTGCAACTCCTTGTTTTACACACACACACACACACACACACACACACAGAGAGGAGACAGCGGAGAAGAAAGTGATTACATAGCGGGAACGCTTCACTCTGGAGGTCCCAAGGTAGTAATAGCAGTGATGTATAACCCACCACAGAACAGCAGGAGGCCAAGGCAAGAGTACGACGAGAGCAATAGAGCGATGGTTGACACACTGGCTACAATGGCCAGAAGAGCTCATGCATGCAGGGCAAAGCTCCTGATCATGGGTGACTTTAACCACAAAGAGATCGATTGGGAGAACTTGGACCCGCATGGGGGCCAAGATACATGGAGGGCTAAGATGATGAAGGTGGTACTGGAAAACTTCATGTATCAACACGTAAGGGGACACTACAAGAGAGAGAGGAGAGGATGAACCAGCAAGGCTGGACTTAGTATTCACCTTGAGTAGTGCAGATATCGAGGACATCACATATGAAAGACCCCTTGGGGCCAGTGACCATGTGGTTTTAAGCTTCGAATACACAGTAGAGCTACAAGTGGAGGGAGAAGCAGGAAGGCCAGGACGAATGAAGCCAAACTACAAGAAACGGGACTACACAGGAATGAGGAACTTCCTGAACGGGGTTCAGTGGGACAGAGAACTGGCAGGGAAGCCAGTTAATGAGATGATGGAATATGTAACAACAAAATGCAAGGAGGCTGAGGAGAGGTTTGTACCCAAGGGTAACAGGAATAATGAAAAAGCCAGGATGAGCCCATGGTTTTACCCAAAGGTGAAGGGAGGCAAAAAACCAAGTGTGCTAGGGAATGGAAGAAATATAGAAGGCAAAGGACCCAGGAGAATAAGGAGAGCAGTCGTAGAGCCAGAAACGAATATGCACAGATAAGAAGGGAGGCCCAAAGACAATATGAAAATGACATAGCAGCGAAAGCCAAATCTGATCCGAAACTGTTGTACAGCCACATCAGGAGGAAAACAACAGTCAAGGACCAGGTAATCAGGCTAAGGAAGGAAGGAGGAGAGACAAGAAATGACCGTGAAGTATGTGAGGAACTCGACAAGAGATTCAAAGAAGTGTTCACAGAGGAGACAGAAGGGGCTCCAGAAAGACGGAGAGGTGGGGCACACCACCATGTGCTGGACACAGTGCACACAACCGAGGAAGAAGTGAAGAGGCTTCTGAGTGAGCTAGATACCTCAAAGGCAATGGGGCCAGATAACATCTACCCATGGGTATCGAGAGAGGGAGCAGAGGCGCTATGTGTACCCCTAACAACAATATTCAATACATCTATCGAAACAGGGAGATTGTCTGAGGCATGGAAGACAGCAAATTTAGTCCCAATCTTTAAAAAAGGAGACAAACATGAAGCATAAACTACAGACCAGTGTCACTGACATGTATAGTATGCAAAATCATGGAGAAGATTATCAGGAGAAGAGTGGTGGAACACCTAGAAAGGAATGATCTCATCAACAGCAACCAACATGGTTTCAGGGACGGGAAATCCTGTGTCACAAACTTACTGAAGTTCTATGACATGGTGACAGCAGTAAGACAAGAGAGAGAGGGGTGGGTGGATTGCATATTCTTGGACTGCAAGAAGGCGTTTGACACAGTTCCACACAAGAGATTGGTGCAAAAACTGGAGGACCAAGCAGGGATAACAGGGAAGGCACTACAATGGATCAGGGAATACTTGTCAGGAAGACAGCAGCGAGTCATGGTACGTGGCGAGGTGTCAGAGTGGGCACCTGTGACCAGCGGGGTCCCACAGGGGTCAGTCCTAGGATCAGTACTGTTTCTGGTATTTGTGAACGACATGACGGAAGGAATAGACTCTGAGGTGTCCCTGTTTGCAGATGACGTGAAGTTGATGAGAAGAATTCACTCGATCGAAGACCAGGCAGAACTACAAAGGGATTTGGACAGGCTGCAGACATGGTCCAGCAATTGGCTCCTGGAGTTCAATCCCACCAAGTGCAAAGTCATGAAGATTGGGGAAGGGCAAAGAAGACCGCAGACGGAGTACAGTCTAGGGGGCCAGAGAGTACAAACCTCACTCAAGGAAAAAGATCTTGGGGTGAGTATAACACCAGGCACATCTCCTGAAGAGCACATCAACCAAATAACTGCTGCAGCATATGGGCGCCTAGCAAACCTCAGAACAGCATTCCGACATCTTAAAAAGGAATCGTTCAGGACCCTGTACACCGTGTACGTTAGGCCCATATTGGAGTATGTGGCACCAGTTTGGAACCCACACCTAGCCAAGCACGTAAAGAAACTAGAGAAAGTGCAAAGGTTTGCAACAAGACTAGTCCCAGAGCTAAGAGGTATGTCCTACGAGGAGAGGTTAAGGGAAATCAACCTGACGACACTGGAGGACAGGAGAGATAGGGAGGACATGATAACGACATACAAAATACTGAGAGGAATTGACAGGGTGGACAAAGACAGGATGTTCCAGAGATTGGACACAGTAACAAGGGGACACAGTTGGAAGTTGAAGACACAGATGAATCAAAGTGATGTTAGGAAGTATTTCTTCAGCCACAGAGTAGTCAGGAAGTGGAATAGTTTGGGAAGCGATGTAGTGGAGGCAGGATCCATACATAGCTTTAAGCAGAAGTACGATAAAGCTCATGGTTCAGGGTGAGTGACCTAGTAGCGACCAGTGAAGAGGCGGGGCCAGGAGCTCGGACTCGACCCATGCAACCTCAACTAGGTGAGAACTAGGTGAGTACATACACACACACACACATACACACACACACACACACACACACACATATATATACACATGATAACGACATACAAGATACTGCGGGGAATAGACAAGGTGGACAGAGATAGGATGTTCCAGAGAGGGGACACAGGGACAAGGGGTCACAACTGGAAGCTGAAGACTCAGACGAGTCACAGGGACGTTAGGAAGTATTTCTTCAGTCATAGAGTTGTCAGCAAGTGGAATAGCCTAGCAAGTGAAGTAGTGGAGGCAGGAACCATACATAGTTTTAAGAAGAGCTATGACAAAGCTCAGGAAGCAGAGAGAGAGAGGATCCAGTAGCGATCAGTGAAGAGGCGGGGCCAGGAGCTGAGTCTCGACCCCTGCAACCACAATTAGGTGAGTACACACACATATATATATATATATATAAATATATATATATATATATATATATATATATATATATATATATATATATATAACACACACACATATATACACACACATATATATACACACACATACACACACACATACATATATATACACACACACACACACATACATACACACACACACACACACACACACACACACACACACACACACACACACACACACACAATACACACACACACACACACATACACACACACATACACACACACACATACACACTCACACACATACACACACACACACACACACACACACACACACACACACACACACATCACTGGGATGTTAGGAAGTATTTCTTCAGTCACCGAGTAGTCAGGAAGTGGAACAGTTTGGGAAGCGATGTAGTGGAGGCAGGATCCATTCATAGATATAAGCAGAGGTATGATAAAGCTCATAGTGCAGGGAGAGTGACCCAGTAGCCGCCAGTGAAGAGGCGGGTCCAGGAGCTATGAATCGACCCCTGCAACCACAACTAGGTGAGTGATTCATTCTACTGAAATGGACAAAGCTGGCACCCTGGCACCAGAGAGAATCACATGATCCATTACGTACATGCCATATTAGTCATGGACGTTATCCCAGTTGTCAGTCAATGGAACTCCAAATTCCCCGCAGCATTTGTCTAGCCAGCAATTCACTCTTATTACCCAAAAATCTGCATTCACTTCCCGCTCCTCTCCTAAGAAAAATGCTACATATATAACCAGGATTCCTTCCTTTTACCTAATTACACAAATTTTTGCCTCGTAATTGGCTAGCAACTCTACACACTTGCATTTCCCAATAATCATTTCTTCCAGCACTGAAGCAGATAATAGGGATGCTTTCATTACCTGAATATATTGTCTAACCTGTTAACTGCTTCACCTAAACTTGCTCTAGGGGAAACATACTTATCCCTATTACAGAAAATATGACACTTATATCGAATGTGAGACTCTCCAACAACAATGTCTCTTGTGATGAATGTTTTTAGAAAACCGACAAGTTGAAGAATTGAGACACTTATGCAACACATGGGAATCTTGTGTTGCATGAGTGTCTCAATTCTTCAAGAATGTCCCTTGTCTTACGTGATGACGTATCTGTCCTGTTTGTTTCTTAAGTCACAACTGCTCACTAGTCCTGAAAAAAAAGCGATTTCTGTTCTCTAAGCCTCAACCTTCCTCAATTTTATCCACCTCCCGCTTCTGGAATCCAGTTCGTTACATCCATTGTGTTTCCATTCGTTTCTGCCAATCCATTATATATCTTATTGCACTTTTTATCCTTCTTATACAAATGAGAATTTGATTTATCATTCTCCCTCCTCTAAACTAGAACCTCATCCTTGACAACTAGAACCTCATCCTTGACAACTAGAACCTCATCCTTGACAACTAGAACCTCATCCTTGACTATTAGAACCTCATCCTTGACAACTAGAACCTCATCCTTGACTATTAGAACCTCATCCTAGATAACTAGAACCTCATGCTTGACTATTAGAACCTCATCCTTGACTACTAGAACCTCATCCTTGACAACTAGAACCTCATCCTTGATAACTAGAACCTCATCCTTGACTACTAGAACCTCATCCTTGACTACTAGAACCTCATCCTTGACTACTAGAACCTCATCCTTGATAACTAGAACCTCATCCTTGACTACTAGAACCTCATCCTTGATAACTAGAACCTCATCCTTGACTACTAGAACCTCATCCTTGATAACTAGAACCTCATCCTTGACTACTAGAACCTCATCCTTGACTACTAGAACCTCATCCTTGATAACTAGAACCTCATCCTTGACTACTAGAACCTCATCCTTGACTACTAGAACCTCATCCTTGATAACTAGAACCTCATCCTTGACTACTAGAACCTCATCCTTGATAACTAGAACCTCATCCTTGACAACTAGAACCTCATCCTTGACTACTAGAACCTCATCCTTGACTAGAACCTCATCCTTGACAACTAGAACCTCATCCTTGAGAATTAGAACCTCATCCTTGACTACTAGAACCTCATCCTTGACAACTAGAACCTTATCCTTGACTACTAGAACCTCATCCTTGACAACTAGAACCTCATCCTTGACTACTAGAACCTCATCCTTGACAACTAGAACCTCATCCTTGACAACTAGAATCTCATCCTTGACAACTAGAACCTCATCCTTGACTACTAGAACCTCATCCTTGACTACTAGAACCTCATCCTTGACAACTAGAACCTCATCCTTGACAACTAGAATCTCATCCTTGACAACTAGAACCTCATCCTTGACTACTAGAACCTCATCCTTGACAACTAGAATCTCATCTTTGACAACTAGAACCTCATCCTTGACTTCTAGAACCTCATCCTTGACTACTAGAACCTCATCCTTGACTACTAGAACCTCATCCTTGACCACTAGAACCTCATCGTTGACTACTAGAACCTCATCCTTGACAACTAGAACCTCATCCTTGACTACTAGAACCTCATCCTTGACTACTAGAACCTCATCCTTGACTATTAGAACCTCATCATTGACAACTAGAACCTCCTTGACAACTAGAACTTTGATAACTAGAACCTCGTCCTTGACTACTAGAACCTCATCCTTGACAACTAGAGCCTCATTCTTGACCACTAGAACCTCCTTGGCAACTAGAACCACCTCCTTGACAACTAGAACCTCCTCCTTGACAACTAGAACCTCCTTGACAACTAGAACCTTGATAATTAGAACCTCGTCCTTGACAACTAGAACCTCATCCTTGACAACTAGAACCTCATCCTTGACAACTAGAACCTCATCCTTGACAACTAGAGCCTCATTCTTGACCACTAGAACCTCCTGGACAACTAGAACCTCATCCATGACAACTAGAACCCTTGACAACTAGAACCTCCTCCTTGACAACTAGAACCTTCTTGACAACTAGAACCTCATCCATGACAACTAGAACCTCATCCTTGACAACTAGAACCTCGTCCTTGACAACTAGAGCCTCCTCCATGACAACTAGAACCTCCTTGACAACTAGAACCTCCTCCTTGACAACTAGAACCTCATCCATGACAACTAGAACCTCATCCTTGACAACTAGAACCTCATTCTTGACCACTAGAACCTTGACAACTAGAACCTCCTCCTTGACCACTAGAACCTCCTCCTTGACAACTAGAACCTCCTTGACAACTAGAACCTCCTTGACAACTAGAACCTCCTTGACAACTAGAACCTCCTCCTTGACAACTAGAACCTCCTTGACAACTAGAACCTCATCCATGACAACTAGAACCTCCTTGACAACTAGAACCTCCTCCTTGACAACTAGAACCTTCTCCTTGACAACTAGAACCTCCTTGACAACTAGAACCTCCTTGACAACTAGAACCTCCTCCTTGACAACTAGAACCTCCTCCTTGACAACTAGAGCCTCCTTGACAACTAGAACCTCCTTGACAACTAGAACCTCTTTGACAACTAGAACCTCCTCCTTGACAACTAGAATCTCATCCTTGACAACTAGAACCTCATTCTTGACCACTAGAACCTCCTTGACAACTAGAACCTCCTCCTTGACAACTAGAACCTCCTTGACAACTAGAACCTCCTCCTTGACAACTAGAACCTCCTTGACAACTAGAACCTCCTCCTTGACAACTAGAACCTCCTTGAAAACTAGAACCTCCTTGACAACTAGAACCTCCTCCTTGACAACTAGAACCTCCTTGACAACTAGAACCTCCTTGACAACTAGAACCTCCTTGACAACTAGAACCTCATCCTTGACAACTAGAACCTCATCCTTGACAACTAGAGCCTCCTTGACAACTAGAACCTCCTTGACAACTAGAACCTCTTTGACAACTAGAACCTCCTCCTTGACAACTAGAATCTCATCCTTGACAACTAGAACCTCATTCTTGACCACTAGAACCTCCTTGACAACTAGAACCTCCTCCTTGACAACTAGAACCTCCTTGACAACTAGAACCTCCTCCTTGACAACTAGAACCTCCTTGACAACTAGAACCTCCTTCTTGACAACTAGAACCTCCTTGACAACTAGAACCTCCTTGACAACTAGAACCTCCTTGACAACTAGAACCTCCTCCTTGACAACTAGAACCTCCTTGACAACTAGAACCTCCTTGACAACTAGAACCTCCTCCTTGACAACTAGAACCTCCTTGACAACTAGAACCTCCTCCTTGACAACTAGAACCTCCTTGACAACTAGAACCTCCTCCTTGACAACTAGAACCTCCTTGACAACTAGAACCTCCTCCTTGACAACTAGAACCTCCTTGACAACTAGCAGCCTCCTTGACAACTAGAACCTCCTTGACAACTAGAACCTCTTTGACAACTAGAACCTCCTCCTTGACAACTAGAATCTCATCCTTGACAACTAGAACCTCATTCTTGACCACTAGAACCTCCTTGACAACTAGAACCTACTCCTTGACAACTAGAACTCTCCTTGACAACTAGAACCTCATTCTTGACAACTAGAACCTCCTTGACAACTAGAACCTCCTTGACAACTAGAACCTCCTTGACAACTAGAACCTCATCCTTGACAACTAGAACCTCCTTGACAACTAGAACCTCCTTGACAACTAGAACCTCCTTGACAACTAGAACCTCCTTGACAACTTGAACCTCATCCTTGACAACTAGAACCTCCTTGACAACTAGAACCTCATCCTTGACAACTAGAACCTCATCCTTGACAACTAGAACCTCCTTGACAACTAGAACCTCATCCTTGACAACTAGAACCTCATCCATGACAATTAGAACTCTGCTTCAAGAATTCTTGTGATCAAACTTTTCACTTAAAGTTTCTATAGAACCTCGCCCAAGTCCTCACAACCTCCTATACACCTATATAGGAGGTTGTGAGGCTATGTATAGCTATATATAGCCTATATAGCGCTATATATTTTATTTATGTATACAATCATGGACTCGAAGTAATATAAGTGTCAATTAACTGTTTTGACTTAGAAATTATCAGGTTTCAAATAATTTGTGATCAAGAGCTTGTCAGATGACAGTAGTTGGCAGAGTCATTGTCAGAATTTTTTTTTTTTTCCATTTTTCGTCTTACTTTCCAGTTGTTCATCTTTATTATTGATATTCGAAGTTGTAAAAGTATTATTGAACTATTTTGTGTCTCGTTTGTACCAAATATTAGGTTTTAATTTCTGTGAAAAGTCTCTTGGCTTATTTATTCGGTTTCGATAAGTTTAGTTTCTGTTTTCATTCCTATTTTGACTTTTGTATATATAGTGTAGCTTTTTCTTAGTTCTTTTTCACACTGAATAAAAGATATCACTAGTTTACTCAGTGCCAATTTTTCGCAACTGCCAAAACATGTTCTTTATATACACTCTTTTTTTCCCCCTTTTCTACTTTAACCATTACAGTGGACCCCCGGTTAACGATATTTTTTCACTCCAGAAGTATGTTCAGGTGCCAGTACTGACCGAATTTGTTCCCATAAGGAATATTGTGAAGTAGATTAGTCCATTTCAGACCCCCAAACATACACGTACAAACGCACTTACATAAATACACTTACATAATTGGTCACATTGGGAGGTGATCGTTAAGCGGGGGTCCACTGTACTAAGTGGGCACATTTACGTAATAAATGACATATCACATTATAAATACCCAGAAACCATTTTCCGACTTGTCTAGATTAGCCTCTGGAGAGTTTGCTTCTCCTTGTAAAAACAATATTAATGTGGTAAGCAACTCCGTTAATGTTGTTTATTAAAATAGGCAAAACGATCAGCGAAAGCCATTCGTTCTCACCGACGGGCCACTTGGCACTGAGTGCCTCCCTTAACATGCTCTGCTTTGGAAAAATGAACACATATGCAGTTTAATGTAATCCTTTATTGACAACGTTTCGCCCATATAGTGGGTTTTATCAAATCACAAACAGATCTACCTGGGTGAAAGGTACGTGAGTACTTTGGATGCAGTCAGGTGGAGAATGATGGGTAGGTTGGATCTGACGAGGATCTGCACGGTACTGGCGAGTGTGTGGGCGAAACGTTGTCAATAAAGGATCACATTATGCTGTCCATGTGTTTATTTTTCCATTGTATCTGTGTTTTATGCCATTTATTTCCATGCTCCACTTTATTGTCTCTTGCGAGTACGAGACTCGGGGTCACTTAAAGTAACATTCATAGCACCACTTTAATCTGATACCAATCTGTTAGTTTTGTATAATATACTGTTGTGTGGGTCAATAACATTTTGGAATTTGTACAAGGTTATGTGTGGTAGAAGTTGACCTTCGTCACCAACTCATATGTTGAGTGCAAGGACAAGTTAGGACCATCTTTCTACTCTTCTGGCATCACTGAGTCTGGTATGTTGAATTTCCCCACATCAAATCTAATATATGAAAGTTCTATGGAAATTGATCAGAGTTAGGAAGGCCATATTTAGAGAGACAAATATGTGCAGTTCAATGGTTTGTGGTCGAGTGAAATACCACCAGAAGATACAGAAAATAGTGATCCGGTCCTCAACAATCACTCCATCACAAGCCACTGAGTACATCACAAGTGGCCCAGCACTCTACCCCAACCACTACTCCACAATAAACAGTACTCGGACACTACTACTCTGCCTCACTCTCACCATACACCAGCTACCACCAGCTACCACCAGCTACCACCAGCTACCACCAGCTACTAAACACGTGTATCACGTCATATATCTTGGCAATAAACCAACAATAACTGTAATTATCTTCAGCTTGATGCTTTGGCCCCTCAAGGGAGGTCCCTCGTCGCTGGTGAGAGGCTCTTGATCTAGGGAATTGGATCTGTGCTCCAGTTCCTTGAATTAAGCCTGAATACCTTCCATCCCCCCTCACACACACACAGACACTGTATAATCCTACGGGTTTAGACCTTTCAAAATGGACACATGACGATACAGCCGCCTAGAGTCTGTTTCATTTGCATTTTTGTTGAATAAACATTTTAAGAAATAGCGTATTTTTGTTGAATAAACATTTTAAGAAATAGCGTATTTTTGTTGAATAAACATTTTAAGAAATAGCGTATTTTTGTTGAATAAACATCTTCAGAAATAGCGTATTTTTGGTGAACAAACATTAGACATATACAACAGCTAATACATCAGGTTACTGCTCCTAGTTAAGTGCGATCTAATTATTCTCGATTACATTATAATTATTGCAAGACTAATTTTGTAATTAACAAGAAAAAATCACCACATATTGCAGATTTAAGGTAAAAATAACAACCTTCCTACAAAATTGATTTTAAGTAAATTTTGATGAGCTAATCACGAATCTGAGTTTGTTCAGTCTTTAGCAAGTGATTTTTTTTTTGTAATCTTGTGATCAATATTTTAAATAAATCTGAAGAATCATGTGATATATATTACCTAACATTCATAGGAAATATATTTTACAGGGATATCAAGTGTGCTGGATACACTGAAAATAGCTAATGCTTGGTAGGGGACTTGAATGCTAAAGTAGGAGAAACTTTTAGAGAGGGTGTGGTAGGTAAGTTTGGGGTGCCAGGTGTAAATGAAAATGGGAGCCCTTTGATTGAACTTTGTATAGAAAGGGGTTTAGTTATAGGTAATACATATTTTAAGAAAAAGAGGATAAATAAGTATACACGATATGATGTAGGGCGAAATGACAGTAGTTTGTTGGATTATGTATTGGTAGATAAAAGACTGTTGAGTAGACTTCAGGATGTACATGTTTATAGAGGGGCCACAGATATATCAGATCACTTTCTAGTTGTAGCTACACTGAGAGTAAAAGGTAGATGGGATACAAGGAGAATAGAAGCATCAGGGAAGAGAGAGGTGAAGGTTTATAAACTAAAAGAGGAGGCAGTTAGGGTAAGATATAAACAGCTATTGGAGGATAGATGGGCTAATGAGAGCATAGGCAATGGGGTCGAAGAGGTATGGGGTAGGTTTAAAAATGTAGTGTTAGAGTGTTCAGCAGAAGTTTGTGGTTACAGGAAAGTGGGTGCAGGAGGGAAGAGGAGCGATTGGTGGAATGATGATGTAAAGAGAGTAGTAAGGAGAAAAAGTTAGCATATGAGAAGTTTTTACAAAGTAGAAGTGATGCAAGGAGGGAAGAGTATATGGAGAAAAAGAGAGAAGTTAAGAGAGTGGTGAAGCAATGTAAAAAGAGAGCAAATGAGAGAGTGGGTGAGATGTTATCAACAAATTTTGTTGAAAATAAGAAAAAGTTTTGGAGTGAGATTAACAAGTTAAGAAAGCCTAGAGAACAAATGGATTTGTCAGTTAAAAATAGGAGAGGAGAGTTATTAAATGGAGAGGTAGAGGTATTGGGAAGATGGAAGGAATATTTTGAGGAATTGTTAAATGTTGATGAAGATAGGGAAGCTGTGATTTCGTGTATAGGGCAAGGAGGAATAACATCTTGTAGGAGTGAGGAAGAGCCAGTTGTGAGTGTGGGGGAAGTTCGTGAGGCAGTAGGTAAAATGAAAGGGGGTAAGGCAGCCGGGATTGATGGGATAAAGATAGAAATGTTAAAAGCAGGTGGGGATATAGTTTTGGAGTGGTTGGTGCAATTATTTAATAAATGTATGGAAGAGGGTAAGGTACCTAGGGATTGGCAGAGAGCATGCATAGTTCCTTTGTATAAAGGCAAAGGGGATAAAAGAGAGTGCAAAAATTATAGGGGGATAAGTCTGTTGAGTGTACCTGGTAAAGTGTATGGTAGAGTTATAATTGAAAGAATTAAGAGTAAGACGGAGAATAGGATAGCAGATGAACAAGGAGGCTTTAGGAAAGGTAGGGGGTGTGTGGACCAGGTGTTTACAGTGAAACATATAAGTGAACAGTATTTAGATAAGGCTAAAGAGGTCTTTGTGGCATTTATGGATTTGGAAAAGGCGTATGACAGGGTGGATAGGGGGGCAATGTGGCAGATGTTGCAAGTGTATGGTGTAGGAGGTAGGTTTACTGAAAGCAGTGAAGAGTTTTTACGAGGATAGTGAGGCTCAAGTTAGAGTATGTAGGAAAGAGGGAAATTTTTCCCAGTAAAAGTAGGCCTTAGACAAGGATGTGTGATGTCACCGTGGTTGTTTAATATATTTATAGATGGGGTTGTAAGAGAAGTAAATGCGAGGGTCTTGGCAAGAGGCGTGGAGTTAAAAGATAAAGAATCACACACAAAGTGGGAGTTGTCACAGCTGCTCTTTGCCGATGACACTGTGCTCTTGGGAGATTCTGAAGAGAAGTTGCAGAGATTGGTGGATGAATTTGGTAGGGTGTGCAAAAGAAGAAAATTAAAGGTGAATACAGGAAAGAGTAAGGTTATGAGGATAACAAAAAGATTAGGTGATGAAAGATTGAATATCAGATTGGAGGGAGAGAGTATGGAGGAGGTGAACGTATTCAGATATTTGGGAGGGGGACGTGTCAGCGGATGGGTCTATGAAAGATGAGGTGAATCATAGAATTGATGAGGGAAAAAGAGTGAGTGGTGCACTTAGGAGTCTGTGGAGACAAAGAACTTTGTCCTTGGAGGCAAAGAGGGGAATGTATGAGAGTATAGTTTTACCAACGCTCTTATATGGGTGTGAAGCGTGGGTGATGAATGTTGCAGCGAGGAGAAGGCTGGAGGCAGTGGAGATGTCATGTCTGAGGGCAATGTGTGGTGTGAATATAATGCAGAGAATTCGTAGTTTGGAAGTTAGGAGGAGGTGCGGGATTACCAAAACTGTTGTCCAGAGGCTGAGGAAGGGTTGTTGAGGTGGTCGGACATGTAGAGAGAATGGAGCGAAACAGAATGACTTCAAGAGTGTATCAGTCTGTAGTGGAAGGAAGGGGGGTAGGGGTCGGCCTAGGAAGGGTTGGAGGGAGGGGGTAAAGGAGGTTTTGTGTGCGAGGGGCTTGGACTTCCAGCAGGCATGCGTGAGCGTGTTTGATAGGAGTGAATGGAGACAAATGGTTTTTAATACTTGACGTGCTGTTGGAGTGTGAGCAAAGTAACATTTATGAAGGGATTCAGGGAAACCGGCAGGCCGGACTTGAGTCCTGGAGATGGGAAGTACAGTGCCTGCACTCTGAAGGAGGGGTGTTAATGTTGCAGTTTAAAAACTGTAGTGTAAAGCACCTTCTGGCAAGACAGTGATGGAGTGAATGATGGTGGAAAGTTTTTCTTTTTCGGGCCACCCTGCCTTGGTGGGAATCGGCCGGTGTGATAATAAAAAATAATAAAAAAATTATATATATATATATATATATATATATATATATATATATATATATATATAATATATATATATATTATATATATATATATATATATTATATATATATATATATATATATATATATATATATATATATATATATATATATATGTAATCAGCAATATTATGCAGAAAATTTGGAGTGTGGAAATTAGGAGAAGGTGTGGGAGTAATAAAAGTATTAGTCAGAGGGCAGAAGAGGGGTTGTTGAAGTGGTTTGGTCATTTAGAGAGAATGGATCAAAGTAGAATGACATGGAGAGCATATAAATCTGTAGGGGAAGGAAGGGGGGGTAGGGGTCGTCCTCGAAAAGATTGGAAGGAAGGGGTAATGAAGGTTTTGTGGGCGAGGGGCTTAGACTTCCAGAAAGCGTGCATGAGCGTGTTCGATAGGAGTGAATGGAGACGAATGGTATTTGGGACATGACGAGCTGTTGGAGTGTGAGCAGGGTAATATTTAGTGAAGGGATTCAGGGAAACCGGTTATTTTTATATAGCCGGACTTGAGTCCTGGAAATGGGAAGTACAATGCCTGCACTTTAAAAGAGGGGTTTGTGATATTGGCAGTTTGGAGGGATATGTTGTGTATCTTTATACGTATATACTTCTAAACTGTTGTGTTCTGAGCACCTCTGTAAAAACAGTGATTATGTGTGAGTGAGGTGAAAGTGTTGAATGATGGTGAAAGTATTTTCATTTTGGGGATTTTCTTTTTGGGTCACCCTGCCTCGGTGGGAGACGGCCGACTTGTTAAAAAAAAAATAATTAACAACATTGCGACTAGCTGAGGAGTCTGCCAGCAGAGCTAGGTGTTTTACCGTGCTCCGAGGACATACGGTGGTGTGGATGCTTCAGACGTAATTTCATTCTATTACCTCAGGGAAGAAACAAAAGCATAAGGAACAAGCGGCGCCAACAGGAAACATCTGGTCAACGCAACCAGTCGAAAGCCTTCCAAGTCCCCACCGGCCATAACACGGCACTCTAGGCACTCCTTTCCCTGCGCAGGCACTGTGCAGGCTTCCCTGGCTATGCCTGCACCTCACCAACAGATGCCGGCTACCCAGCTTGACATTCTTCAACAGACCACGGTGCGCATAATGAAGAAATACAACAGACCACAACAGCCCAGATAATATCCACTGACTCGAGCCCACCGTCAACGCCGACCCTCACCAGGATCTCGTAACACTCATCAAGGTATTCACGGACATTTGCAACACAATCAACTCAACGGAACAACAGAGCATCTTCCGGCAGATGGTCAGCACACTGCTGAGGTGTGCTTACTGACCGTATTAGTTAAAGGTTCACAAAGTTCTATTTTGCATTCCTTAAGAACCATTGAAAAAAGCTCATCAGGACCAGGCGATTTATTTTGCTTCAAACGGTCTATCTGTTTGATAACCAAATTACTAGTGACTGTGAAATTACATAATTTATCTTCCTTAGACCCACAAAAAAAACTAATTATTGGGATATTATTAGTGTCTTCCTGAGTAAAAATCGAAAGAAAATAATTATTAAAAATAGAGCGCATTTCATTCTCTTTTTCAGTAAGAACTCCATAATTATTTTTAAGGGGACCTATCTTATCTCTAACTTTTGTTCTATAAACCTGGAAAAAACTTTTAGGGTTAGATTTCGAATCCCTAGCAACTTTAATTTCATAGTCTCGTTTAGCTTTTCTTATCCCCTTTTTAACGTCCCTCTTAATGTCAATATACTGATTCATAAGATGACCCTCACCTCTTTTGATACGTGTATAAATTCCCTTCTGCCCTAAAAGATATTTGAGCCTATTATTCATCCATTTTGGGTCATTTCTATTCGATCTAATTTCTTTATACAGGATAAATGTTCTTTGGGCAGCATGTATAGTGTTCAGAAAACTGTCATATTGATAGCTCTCTTCGTTACCCCAGTCCACAGATGACAAGTGTTCTCTAAGCCCATTGTAATATGCTAAGCAAAAATCTGGACTGTTAGAGTTATCCCTACTATCATACTTCCATTCAATGCTAAAGGTAATTGATTTATGATCGCTTGCGCCGAGTTCCTCTGTATTTTCTAAATTATTCACAAGGGTTTCCTTGTTTGACAGAACCAAATCAAGCAGGTTATTTCCCCTTGTAGGTTCTGTCACAAACTGTTTCAAAAACAATCCTGAACTACTTCTAAGAAGTCGTTAGATTCTAAATTCCCAGTCAAGAAATTCCAATCAATCTCACTAAAGTTAAGTCTCCTAGAATTACTACATTATCGTGCCTTGTCGCCTTAACAATTTCCTCCCATAGTAGTCTCCCTTGGTCCCTATCTAAGTTTGGGGGACGGTATATCACACCTAAAATAAATTTTTCATGCCCCTCTGAAAATTCTATCCAAAGAGAGACTGTATGTGTTACTTCAGACTTAATACCCGTTTTTATGCAACAGTTCAAGCGATCTCGGACATACAATGCCACCCCACCCCCCTTCCCGATACTTCTGTCTACTTGGAACAATTTAAAACCCTGTATGTGACATTCCGCAGGCATGTCCCGATTTTTCGTATTGAACCACGTCTCAGTTAAGGCAAATACATCAATGTTACCTGCACTAGCAACTAATCTCAACTCGTCCATTTTATTCCTAGCACTACGACTATTTGTGTAATATATATTTAAGGACCTCCTTTCTTTCTACCCTTCCTGCTCCTTTCTGTTCTTCCACTATACCTATTACTTTCCTTGTTACTATTAAGATTTATAATTTCAAAGCCTAAATCCATGTTTCGACACTCTTTATTTTCCATTTCTAAACCCATACCTCTAACTAATCCTAGTTTAAAGTCCTACCAACACCCTCAACTGAGCTATCAAGAAAACCCACTCCTGCCCTGGATAAGTGAACCCCATCCCTGACATACATGTCATTTCGGCCATAGAAGTTGTCCCAGTTGTCAATGAATGGTACTGCATTATCCTTACAGTGTTTATCCAGCCAACAATTAATACTAATTTCTCTGGGCAACCATTCATTACCAACACCTCTTCTTGGCAAAATGCCACATATAACAGGGCGCCCCCCTCCCTTCTTCCTAATTATGTCTATAGCTGTCCTGAACCTTTAACTAAATCCCCACTTCTACGCTTGCCTACATCATTGCCACCAGCACTGAGGCAGATAATAGGATTGATCCCATTACCGTTCATGATGTTGTCAAGCCGGCTTACAATATCCTCCATCCCAGCCCCAGGAAATCAAACCCTCTGTCTCCTACTCCTGTCCTTCAAGCAGAAGGCCCTATCCATGTACCTAACCTGGCTATCCCCAACAACAACAATGTTTTACCATCCTTGATGTCGTTCGTCATAACGTTCGTAGTAGACTCACATTCGTCCTGTAGCACGGACGTCCTGTAGCAGTCTCTTTCTTCTTCATCGTTTCTACCTATATATTCGTCTTCTTGATCATCAACTTCGTTCCATGCTGTCCAGTCACTGTCCAGGTTCCCTTCTTGACCTGAGGACTCACAACAGGAGGACTACTATGAATCCTCTTGTTTTCCTCAGTCAATCGCCGTATCTCTATCTTCGCTATCCTCAATTCCTCCTTAAGCTGCTGGTAAAGTTGCTTAATGGAGGGCATCTTGGTTCAGTCCCAGTCGAGATATGACAGGTGTTCCCTAAGTCCATTATAATCGGGACTTTTACCGTATTATCCTATTCTCGTACTCCCAGGTAATATTAAAAGTAATTGATTTGTGATCACTTGCGCCAAGCTCTTCAGTGATCTCCAGATCATTTACGAGGGTTACTTTATTTAAGAAGACTAGGTCGAGCAAATTATTACCCCTGGTAGGCTCTGTTTCACACTGCTTCAGAAAACAATCCAGAACTACTTCCATAAAGTCACTGGACTCCAGATTACCTGTCAAAGAAGTCCATTCAATTTGATTAAAGTTAAAATCCCCCACTATCACTACGTCATCTTGTCTAGAAGCCCTAACAATTTCCTGCCAAAGTCTCCCTCTATCGTTTTCTAAGCCAGGAGGACGATATATCACACCTGAAATAAGTTTTTCTTGAACTAGCCAAAACAGATTCTGTTACTGATCCATCTATTATACCTGTTTTTATGAACAATTTACATTTTCTCGTGCACATAACGCAACTCCAGCCCCTTCCCCTTCCCCGTTATATCAGTCTACATGGAACAACTTAAACCCTTGAATATGACACTCAGTAATCATATATGGACTTTTTAAATTATACCATATTTCAGTAACTGCAATGATATAAAAATTCCCAGTACACTCTATGAAACGTAATTTATTAATTTTATTTCTGGTACTTTGACTATTAAAAATAGGTTAGATAAATACATGAGTGGGTGTGGGTGGGTGTGAGTTGGACCTGACTAGCTTCTGCTAGTGGGTCTGATGCCATGCTCCTCCTTTAAGTGGATGTGACGTGATAAATTAGACACATGTGCAACTCTTGGGTATCTTTATTAAGGAAACGTTTCGCCACACAGTGGCTTCAACAGTCCATATACAGAAGTTGCAGTGTCTGGCAATCCTGTCAGACACTGCAACTTCTTGGGATCTTAATACTCGGGAATTCTTCGCTTGCCTAACCCTTGGGCACGACCTACTTCCACATTGGGCAAATGTGACACCACCTACGACTGCTGCACCTCTCCTGCCAACGGTTTATAAGCTGCTTCTCCGCTCATATGCCGTATTCTATTCAAGATCGATGGACTGAGCACATCGGCTCAAGGTTGAGGGACTGATTACCTCATTCTCCTCCTGTTCTTCAAGTTTCTCTTGTATATGGACTGATGAAGCCACTGTGTGGCGAAACGTTTCCTTAATAAAGATACCCAAGAGTTGCACATGTGTCTAATTTATCAACGTGTCGGTTCTGTGAACCATTCATCTACAAGGATGTGACGTGACCTGGATCATTGGCTTCCTCGCACGGATCAGTATACCTGCTGCAGTGTTCCTTCTTTCTTATGCTCTTATGTAAAAAATCTGCTTGCGAAATCATACAGAGTAAAAAGGGAAGGATTATAGCTACATCACAGACATGCAACAATGAGATTGTGATATCAGAAAGTCGCTTCTGCACTGAAAGACTGTGTCTGGCTGTTGCGCCATAGAACCTAAGAAGACACTTCTTGGGGATACAGCGCCATAGAACCTAAGAAGACACTTCTTGGGGATACAGCGCCATAGAACCTAAGAAGACACTTCTTGGGGATACAGCGCCATAGAACCTAAGAAGACACTTCTTGGGGATACAGTCACACAAGAGTGTGTCGAGTGCAACAAGAGTTTACCAGCTACACGTACTCTCCCAGACTGCGACTTGCGTTGGAAAGAGAATATTAAACCGATTCTCCAGTAATGATAAACTTGTCTTTAGTTATGATAAAAATATGTAATGTATTGGTTAATTATAGTAACGTAAGCTATTTTTTATACTGATATTTATATGAAGTAGACGGTATATAAAATATACCTTCTAAATTATTAATGAAAATATTCAGTATTTTTATCATGTGAATATTCTGTGTGGAGCAATTAAGCCACGAAGGGAGGGCGGTTGAAGGGAGGGTGGTTAAAGGGAGGGTGGTTGATGAGAGGGTGGTTAAAGAGAGGGGTTGATGAGAGGGTGGTTAAAGGGAGGGGGTTGATGGAGGGTGGTTAAAGGGAGGGGGTTGATGAGAGGGTGTTTAAAGGGAGGGGGTTGATGAGAGGGTGGTTAAAGGAGGGGGTTGAGAGAGTGGTTAAAGGAGGGGGATGATGAAAGGGTGGTTAAAGGGAGGGGTTGATGAGAAAGTGGTTAAAGGGAGGGGTTGATGAGAGGGTGGTTAAAGGGAGGGGGGAGATGAGAGGGTGGTTAAAGGGAGGGGGTTGATGAGAGGGTGGTTAAAGGGAGGGGTTGATGAGAGGGTGGTTAAAGGGAGGGGGTTGATGAGAGGGTGTTTAAAGGGAGGGGGTTGATGAGAGGGTGGTTAAAGGGAGGGGGTTGATGAGAGAGTGGTTAAAGGGAGGGGGTTGATGAAAGGGTGGTTAAAGGGAGGGGGCTGATGAGAAAGTGGTTAAAGGGAGGGGGTTGATGAGAGGGTGGTTAAAGGGAGGGGGGAGATGAGAGGGTGGTTAAAGGGAGGGGGTTGATGAGAGGGTGGTTAAAGGGAGGGGTTGATGAGAGGGTGGTTAAAGGGAGGGGGTTAATGAGAGGGTGGTTAAAGGGGGGGGTTGATGAGAAAGTGGTTAAAGGGAGGGGGTGATGAGAGGGTGGTTAAAGGAGGGGGAGATGAGAGGGTGGTTAAAGGGAGGGGTTTGAGAGGGTGGTTAAGGGAGGGGTTGAGAAGGTGGTTAAAGGGAGGGGGTTAATGAGAGGGTGGTTAAGGGAGGGGGTTGATGAGAGGGTGGTTAAAGGGAGGGGGTTATGAGAGGTGGTTAAAGGGAGGGGTTGATGAGAGGGTGGTTAAAGGGAGGGGGTTGATGAGAGGGTGGTTAAAGGGAGGGGTTGATGAGAGGGTGGTTAAAGGGAGGGGGTTGATGAGAGGGTGGTTAAAGGGAGGGGGTTGATCGAGAGGGTGGTTAAAGAGAGGGGGCTGATGAGAGGGTGGTTTAAAGGGAGGGGGTTGATGAGAGGGTGGTTAAAGGGAGGGGTTGATGAGAGGGTGGTTAAAGGGAGGGGGCTGATGAAGAGGTGGTTAAAGGGAGGGGGTGATGAGAGGGTGGTTAAAGGGAGGGGGTTGATGAGAGGGTGGTTAAAGGGAGGGGTGTTGATGATGAGAGTGTTAAAGGGAGGGGGTTGATGAGAGGGTGGTTAAAGGGAGGGGGTTGATGAGAGGGTGGTTTAAGGAGGGGGTTGATGAGAGGGTGGATATAAGGAGGGGGTTGATGAGAGGGTGGTTAAAGGGAGGGGGTTGATGAGAGGGTGGTTAAAGGGAGGGGGTTGATGAGAGGGTGGTTAAAGGGAGGGGGTTGATGAGAGGGTGGTTAAAGGGAGGGGGTTGATGAGAGGGTGGTTTAAAGGGAGGTGGTTGATGGAGGGTGGATAAGGAGAGTGGGTTGAGAGGGGGTAAAGGGAGGGGTTAGATGAGGGTGGTTTAATAGGGAGGGTTGATGAGAGGGTGGTTAATAGGAGGGAGGTTGATGTAAGGGTGGATAAAGGAGGGGGTTGATGAGAGGTGTGGTTAAAGGAGGGTATAGACCTGGTGGTAAGGGGGGGGTTGACTGAGAGGGTTAAAGGACCGCTGTTGAATCATAGACAATTGAAGGAGAGTTCAATTGGGTTATAACCATATTTAGGCGCGTGTAACTCTTAGAAATTAACTGTAATTAAGTCATAATGAGAGTTTGTTGGAAGCCCAGAGCATCACCACCTGCCCCTGACAACACCTCCCTAACATGTCCCTGACAGTACGTCCCTGACCTGTCCTGAATGTACGTCCCTAACGTGTCCCTGTTAGTAAGTCTCTAACCTGTCCTGAATGTACGTCCCTAACGTGTCCCTGTCAGTAAGTCTCTAACCTGTTCTGAATGTATGTCCCTAACCTGTTCTGATTGTACGTCCCTAACCAGCGCCATATTACATTCACCCGCCCACCAGCGCCATATTACATTCACCCGCCCTCCTACTGTTCTCCCTCACCTGACCCTGACTGCATCACCTTCACGTGACCTTGACTGTACATCCCTCACCTGACCCTGAATGTACATCCCTCATCTCACCCTGACTGTACCTACCTTACGTGACCTTGACTGTACATCCCTCACCTGACCCTGACTGTATCTCCCACACTTGGCCCTGACTATACCTCCCTCACCTGACCCTGACTGTACCTCCCTTAACTGACCCTGACTGTACCTCCCTTACCTGACCCTGATTGTTCTCCCTCACCTGACCCTGAGTGTACCTCCCTTGCTGACCCTGATTGTTCTCCCTCACCTGACCCTGAGTGTACCTCCCTTGCTGACCCTGATTGTTCTCCCTCACCTGACCCTGACTGTACCTCCCTTTAGTGACCCTGACTGTACCTCCCATATTTGATCCTGACTGTACCTCCCTTACCTGACCCTAACTATACCTCCCACACTTGACCCTGGCTGTACCTCCCTCACTTGACCCTGACTGTACCTCCCTTACCTGACCCTGAGTGTGCCTCCAACACTTCACCCTGACTGTACCTCTTTTACCTGACCCTGACTGTACCTCCCTTACCTGACCCTGACTGTTCTCCCTCACCTGACACTGACTGTACCTCCCACACTTGACCCTGACTATACCTCCCTCACCGACCCTACTGTACCTCCCTTAACTGACCCTGACTGTACCTCCCTTACCTGACCCTGATTTTTACTCCCTCACCTGACCCTGATGTACTCCTCTTGCTGACCCTGATTGTTCTCCCTCACCTGACCCGACTGTACACTCCACATTTGCAACACTGACTGTACCTCCACATTTGACCCTGACTGTACCTCCCACTTGACCCTGACTGTAACTCCCACACTGTGACCTGGCTGTACTACCCTCACTTGACCCTGATGTACTGCCCTTACGACCTGATGTCTCCAACACTTCCCCTGACTGTACCTATTTTACACTGACACTACTGTACTCCTACCTGAACTGACTGTTTCACTCACCTGACACTGAACTGTAACTCACACACTGTACTACTGACTGTAACTCCCTCACCTGAACCTAACTGTAACTCCCTTACTGACCCTACTGTACCTCCCTTACTGACCCTGACTGACCCCTTACCTTACCCGACTGTTCTAACATCATGTGACCCTGACTGTACCTACACTCAACTCACTGTAACTAACCTGTAACTAACACGTATTAACATCTGTAGCTAACACTGTAATCTAACACTGTAACTAACACTGTAACTAACATTGTAACTAACACTCGTAACTGTAACAGATGTTGCTAACATTGTAATAACACTGTTGTTAACATTGTAACTAACACTGTTGCTAACATTGTAACTAACACTGTAACACTGTAACTAACACTGTAACTAACACAGTTACTAACATTGTAACTAACATTGTAACTAACACTGTAACTAACACTGTAACTAACACTGTAACTAACATTGTAACTAACACTGTAACTAACACTGTTGCTAACATTGTAACTAACACTGTAACTAACATCTGTAACTAACACTGTAACTAACACTGTAACTAACACTTTTGCTAACATTGTAACTAACACTGTTGCTAACATTGTAACTAACACTGTTGCTAACATTGTAACTAACACTGTTGCTAACATTGTAACTAACACTGTTGCTAACATTGTAACTAACACTGTTGCTAACATTGTAACTAATTAACAACTGGTTGCTAACATTGTAACTAACACTGTTGCTAACATTGTAACTAACACTGTTCTAACATGTAACTAACACTGGTTGCTAACATTGTAACTAACACTGTTGCTAACATTGTAACTAACACAGTTGCTAACATTGTAACTAACACTGTAACTAACACTGTTGCTAACATTGTAACTAACACTGTTGCTAACATTGTAACTAACACTGTTGCTAACATTGTAACTAACACTGTTGCTAACATTGTAACTAACACTGTTGCTAACATTGTAACTAACACTGTTGCTAACATTGTAACTAACACTGTTGCTAACATTGTAACTAACACTGTTGCTAACATTGTAACTAACACTGTATAACAATTGCTAACATTGTAACTAACACTGTTGCTAACATTGTAACTAACACTGTAACTAACACGTTAACTAACAGGTTGCTAACTTGTAACTAACACTGTTGCTAACATTGTAACTAACACTGTTGCTAACATTGTAACTAACACTGTAACTAACACTGTTGACTAACATGTAACTAACACTGTTGCTAACATTGTAACTAACACTGTTGCTAACATTGTAACTAACACTGTTGCTAACATTGTAAAACACTGTTGCTAACATTGTAACTACACTGTGCTAACATGTAAAACACTGTTGACTAACATTTGTAACTAACACTGTTGCTAACATTGTAACTAACACTGTTGCTAACATTGTAACTAACACTGTTGCTAACATTGTAATTAACACTGTAACTAACCTGTTGCTAACATTGTAACTAACACTGTTGCTAACATTGTAACTAACACTGTTGCTAACATTGTAACTAACACTGTAACTAACACTGTAACTAACACTGTAACTAACGCAGTTCTAACTTGTAACTAGCACTGTTGCTACATTGTAACTAACACTGTTGCTAACATGAACTAACATTGTAACTAACACTGTAACTAACACTGTAACTAACACTGTTGCTAACACTGTTGCTAACATTGTAACTAACACTGTTGCTAACATTGTAACTAACACTATTGCTAACATTGTAACTAACCTGTAACTAACGCAGTTGCTAACATTGTAACAAACACTGTTGCTAACATTGTAACTAACACTGTTGCTAACATTGTAAACTAACATTGTAACTAACACTGTAACTAACACTGTAACTAACAACTGTAACTAACACTATAACTAACACTGTAACACTGTAACTAACACTGTAACTAACAGAGTTGCTAACATTGTAACTAACACTGTTGCTAACATTGTAACTAACACTGTTGCTAACATTGTAACTAACACTGTTGCTAACATTGTAACTAACACTGTCTGCTAACATTGTAACAACACTGTTGCTAACATTGTAACTAACATGTTGCTAACATTGTAACTAACACTGTAACTAACACTGTAACTAACACTGTAACTAACACGTAATATAACAGGTTGCTAACATTGTAATAACACGTTGTTAACATTGTAACTAACACTGTTGCTAACATTGTAACTAACACTGTAACACTGTAACTAACACTGTAACTAACACAGTTACTAACATTGTAACTAACATTGTAACTACACTGTAACTAACACTGTAACTAAACATGTAACTAACACTGTAACTAACATGTAATTAACACTGTTGCTAACATTGTAACTAAACACTTGTAACTAACACTGTAAGCTAACACTGTTACTAACACTGTAACTAACACTTTTGCTAACATTGTAACTAACACTGTTGCTAACATTGTAACTAACAC
This sequence comes from Cherax quadricarinatus, assembly GCF_026875155.1. Classification (NCBI taxonomy): domain Eukaryota; kingdom Metazoa; phylum Arthropoda; class Malacostraca; order Decapoda; family Parastacidae; genus Cherax; species Cherax quadricarinatus. The sequence continues at coordinate 3,025,879 of NC_069445.1, read as the reverse complement.
GTTGCTAACATTGTAACTACTGTTGCTAACATTGTAACTAACACTGTTGCTAACATTGTAACTAACACTGTTGCTAACATTGTAACTAACACTGTTGCTAACATTGTAACTAACACTGTTGCTAACATTGTTACTAACACTGCTGCTAACATTGTAACTAACACTGTTGCTAACATTGTAACTAACACAGTGTGCTAACATGTAACTAACACTGTAACTAACACTGTTGCTAACATTGTAACTAACATGTTCTAACATTGTAACTAACACTGTGCTAACATTGTAACTAACACTGTGCTAACATTGTAACTTAACACTGTTGCTAACATTGTAACTAACACTGTACTAACACTGTAGACTAACACTGTAACAAACTGTAACTAACACTGTAACTAACATTGTAACTAACATTGTAACTAACATTGTAACTAACACTGTAACTAACACTGTAACTAACACTGTAACTAACACTGTAACTAACACTGTAATTAACACTGTTGCTAACATTGTAACAAACACTGTAACTAACACTGTAGCTAACACTGTAACTAACACTGTAACTAACACTTTTGCTAACATTGTAACTAACACTGTTGCTAACATTGTAACTAACACTGTTGCTAACATTGTAACTAACACTGTTGCTAACATTGTAACTAACACTGTTGCTACACTTGTAACTAACACTGTTGCTAACATTGTAACTAACACTGTTGCTAACATTGTAACTAACACTGTTGCTAACATTGTAACTAACACTGCTGCTAACATTGTAACTAACACTGTTGCTAACATTGTAACTAACACAGTTGCTAACATTGTAACTAACACTGTAACTAACACTGTTGCTAACATTGTAACTAACACTGTTGCTAACATTGTAACTAACACTGTTGCTAACATTGTAACTAACACTGTTGCTAACATTGTAACTAACACTGTTGCTAACATTGTAACTAACACTGTTGCTAACATTGTAACTAACACTGTTGCTAACATTGTAACTAACACTGTAACTAACATTGTAACTAACACTGTTGCTAACATTGTAACTAACACTGTTGCTAACATTGTAACTAACACTGTAACTAACAGAGTTGCTAACATTGTAACTAACACTGTTGCTAACATTGTAACTAACACTGTAACTAACACTGTAACTAACAGAGTTGCTAACATTGTAACTAACACTGTTGCTAACATTGTAACTAACACTGTTGCTAACATTGTAACTAACACTGTAACTAACACTGTTGCTAACATTGTAACTAACACTGTTGCTAACATTGTAACTAACACTGTTGCTAACATTGTAACTAACACTGTTGCTAACATTGTAACTAACACTGTTGCTAACATTGTAACTAACACTGTTGCTAACATTGTAACTAACACTGTGCTAACATTGTAACTAACACTGTTGCTAACATTGTAACTAACACTGTAACTAACATTGTAACTAACACTGTTGCTAACATTGTAACTAACACTGTAACTAACACTGTAACTAACATTGTAACTAACACTGTTGCTAACATTGTAACTAACATGTTGCTAACATTGTAACTAAACAGTTGCACATTGTAATAACACTGTTGCTAACATTGTAACTAACATTGTTGCTAACATTGTAACTAACACTGTTGCTAACATTGTGATACCGTACTAACACTGTTGCTAACATTGTAAACTAACACTGTTGCTAACATTGTAACTAACACTGTTGCTAACATTGTAACTAACACTGTTGCTAACATTGTAACTAACACTGTTGCTAACATTGTAACTAACACTGTTGCTAACATTGTAACTAACATGTTGCTAACATTGTAACTAACACTGTTGCTAACATTGTAACAACATGTTGCTAACATCTGTAACTAACACTGTTGCTAACATTGTAACTAACAATGTTGCTAACATTGTAACTAACACTGTTGCTAACATTGTAACTAAACTGTGTAACATGTAACTAACATGTTGCTAACATTGTAACTAACACTGTTGCTAACATTGTAACTAACACAGTTGCTAACATTGTAACTAACACTGTTGCTAACATTGTAACTAACACTGTTGCTAACATTGTAACTAACACTGTTGCTAACTTTGTAACTAACACTGTTGCTAACATTGTAACTAACACTGTTGCTAACATTGTAACTAACACTGCTGCTAACATTGTAACTAACACTGTTGCTAACATTGTAACTAACACTGTAGCTAACATTGTAACTAACACTGTTGCTAACATTGTAACTAACACTGTTGCTAACATTGTAACTAACACTGTTGCTAACATTGTAACTAACACTGTAGCTAACACTGTTGCTAACACTGTTGCTAACATTGTAACTAACACTGTAACTAACAATGTTGCTAACATTGTAACTAACACTGTTGCTAACATTGTAACTAACAATGTTGCTAACATTGTAACTAACAATGTTGCTAACATTATAACTAACACTGTTGCTAACATTGTAACTAACATTGTAACTAACAATGTTGCTAACATTGTAACTTACACTGTAAATAACACTGTTGCTAACACTGTTGCTAACATTGTAACTAACATTGTAACTAACATTGTAACGAACACTGTAACTAACACTGTTGCTAACATTGTAACTAACATTGTAACTAACGCAGTTGCTAACATTGTAACTAACACTGTTGCTAACATTGTAACTAACACTATTACTAACATTGTAACTAACACTGTAACTAACACTGTAACTAACACTGTAACTAACGCAGTTGCTAACATTGTAACTAGCACTGTTGCTAACATTGTAACTAATACTGTTGCTAACATTGAAACTAACATTGTAACTAACACTGTAACTAACACTGTAACTAACACTGTTGCTAACACTGTTGCTAACATTGTAACTAACACTGTTGCTAACATTGTAACTAACACTATTGCTAACATTGTAACTAACACTGTAACTAACGCAGTTGCTAACATTGTAACTAACACTGTTGCTAACATTGTAACTAACACTGTTGCTAACATTGAAACTAACATTGTAACTAACACTGTAACTAACACTGTAACTAACACTGTAACTAACACTATAACTAACACTGTAACACTGTAACTAACACTGTAACTAACAGAGTTGCTAACATTGTAACTAACACTGTTGCTAACATTGTAACTAATACTGTTGCTAACATTGTAACTAACACTGTTGCTAACATTGTAACTAACACTGTTGCTAACATTGTAACTAACACTGTTGCTAACAATGTTACTAACACTGTTGCTAACATTGTAGCTAACACTGTTGCTAACATTGTAACTAACACTGTTGCTAACATTGTAACTAACACTGTTGCTAACATTGTAACTAACACTGTTGCTAACATTGTAGCTAACACTGTTGCTAACATTGTAACTAACACTGTTGCTAACATTGTAACTAACACTGTTGCTAACATTGTAACTAACACTGTTGCTAACATTGTAACTAACACTGTTGCTAACATTGTAGCTAACACTGTTGCTAACATTGTAACTAACACTGTAACTAACACTGTTGCTAACATTGTAACTAACACTGTTGCTAACATTGTAACTAACACTGTTGCTAACATTGTAACTAACACTGTAACTAACACTGTTGCTAACATTGTAACTAACACTGTTGCTAACATTGTAACTAACACTGTTGCTAACATTGTAACTAAAACTGTTGCTAACATTGTAACTAACACTGTTGCTAACATTGTAACTAACACTGTTGCTAACATTGTAACTAACACTGTTGCTAACATTGTAACTAACCTGTTGCTAACATTGTAACTAACACTGTTGCTAACATTGTAACTAACACTGTTGCTAACATTGTAACTATCACTGTTGCTAACATTGTAACTAACACTGTTGCTAACATTGTAACTAACACTCTTGCTAACATTGTAACTATCACTCTTGCTAACGTTGTAACTAACACTGTTGCTAACATTGTAACTAACACTGTAACTAACACTGTAACATTGTAACTAACACTAACACTGTAACCAACAGTGTAACTAACACTGAAACTAACACTGTAGCGACCATTGTAACTAACATTGCATATAACAAAGTAAATAACACTAAATGACACTGTAATTAACACTGTAAGCACCATTGTTACTAACACTGTAACTAACACTGTAAAAAACATTGTAATTAACATTGTAACTATCACTGTCACTAACTTTGTAACTAAGACTATAACATTGTAACTAACATTGTAACTAACATTGTATCTAGCACTGTAACTAACATTGTAACTAAGACTGTAACTAACATTGTAACTAACATTGTAACTAAGACTGTAACTAACATTGTAACTACGTAACTAACATTGTAACTACGTAACTAACATTGTAACTAACATTGTAACTAACACTGTAACTAACACTGTAACTAACACTGTAACTTACATAGTAACTAACACTGTAACTAATACTGCAACTAACACTGTAACTAACACTGCAACTAACACTGCAACTAACACTGTAACTAACATTGTAAATAACACTGTAATTAGCATTGTAACTACGAGTGTAACTAACAGTGTAACAAGCATTTTAACATTTTAACTAACATTGTAACTAACATTGTAACTAACACTGTAACTAACACTGTAACTATCACTGTAACACTGTAACTTACACAGTAACAGCCTGGTTCATCAGGCCCTGATCCAACATGAGGCCTCATCACAGACCGGGCCGCGGGGGCGTTGACCCCCGGAACCCTCTCCAGTTGTATTCCAGGTATGTCGATCTTCAGTAACTGCACAGAGTCCAACATATCTGAGGTTAAGACTTTTATCAAACTTTCAAAGTTGAACCTACACAGAGTGAACCTCCGGGATGTCATCACAGAGTGAACCTCCGGGATGTCATCACAGAGTGAACCTCCGGGATGTCATCACAGAGTGAACCTCCGGGATGTCATCACAGAGTGAACCTCCGGGATGTCATCACAGAGTGAACCTCCGGGATGTCATCACAGAGTGAACCTCCGGGATGTCATCACAGAGTGAACCTCCGGGATGTCATCAAGAGTGAACCTCCGGGATGTCATCACAGAGTGAACCTCCGGGATGTCATCACAGAGTGAACCTCCGGGATGTCATCACAGAGTGAACTTATGAGATGTCAACACAGAGTGAACCTCCGGGATGTCATCACAGAGTGAACCTCCGGGATGTCATCACAGAGTGAACCTCCGGGATGTCATCACAGAGTGAACTTATGGGATGTCATCACAGAGTGAACCTCCGGGATGTCATCACAGAGTGAACTTATGGGATGTCATCACAGAGTGAACCTCCGGGATGTCATCACAGAGTGAACTTATGGGATGTCATCACAGAGTGAACCTCCGGGATGTCATCACAGAGTGAACTTATGGGATGTCATCACAGAGTGAACCTCCGGGATATCATCACAGAGTGACTTCCGGGATGTCATCACAGAGTGAACCTCCGGGATGTCATCACAGAGTGAACCTCCGGGATGTCAACACAGAGTGAACCTCCGGGATGTCATCACAGAGTGAACCTCCGGGATGTCATCACAGAGTGAACCTCTGGGATGTCATCACAGAGTGAACCTCCGGGATGTCATCACAGAGTGAACCTCCGGGATGTCATCACAGAGTGAACCTCCGGGATATCATCACAGAGTGAACCTCCGGGATGTCATTTTTCTCATGGAAGCTAATAAGGTAAACAGTCTTCTTATTGACTGGAAAAGTAAAACATTACTTAATGCAGTGGGTAAATTTGACCTTATGGAGCACAGTAACAGTCAGAATAAGCATCATCTGGAAAATCTTGAAACTAAGCTCGGACCGAAACGTCGTCGTAAGCTTCTCTCATTTATATGCGGGTTATTTGTGTATTGTGTAAGCTCTGACATATTCTTAACCAATCACATCAATTTACACCAACTGGGAAATGCCGCAGGCGTAAGTTTACGTCTAAATTCCTGGGCCTACAAAATGGTCCGTATTGTCCTGGTTAAGTTTACGTCAAATAAAACACGTCTGCGCTGTACGTATGCCCAGGATGTAAATCTTTCATACGCAGCTTCGTGTGGGAGCCAGTAAATGGCATTACCATAAGAGGGATTACCAATAGACCCCTGGCTGTCTTCAGCAGGCACTGGACACGCACCTAAAGTCAGTACCTGACCATCCGGGCTGTGGTTCGTACGTCAGTTTGCGTGAAGTCAGCAGTAACGACCTGGTTGATCAGACCCTGATCCACCATGTGGCCTGGGGGCGTTGACCCCCGACACCTTATCCAGGTAAATACTCGTTTAGTGTTATTGAACAATTGATATAAATAAAATATATTAAAACATGGTGTTTATGTCGCCATAATGTGATCACCGTCACATTAATGTCACCATAATGTGATCACCGTCACATTAATGTCACCATAATGTGATCACCGTCACATTCATGTCACCATAATGTGATCACCGTCACATTAATGTCGCCATAATGTGATCACCGTCACATTCATGTCACCATAATGTGATCACCGTCACATTCATGTCACCATAATGTGATCACCGTCACATTCATGTCACCGTAATGTGATCACCGTCACATTAATGTCACCATAATGTGATCACCGTCACATTAATGTCACCATAATGTGATCACCGTCACATTAATGTCACCATAATGTGATCACCGTCACATTAATGTCACCATAATGTGATCACCGTCACATTAATGTCACCATAATGTGATCACCGTCACATTCATGTCACCATAATGTGATCACCGTGACATTAATATCACCATAATGTGATCACCGTCACATTAATGTCACCATAATGTGATCACCGTCACATTAATGTCACCATAATGTGATCACCGTCACATTAATGTCACCATAATGTGATCACCGTCACATAAATGTCACCATAATGTGATCGTCACATTCATGTCACCATAATGTGATCACCGTGACATTAATATCACCATAATGTGATCACCGTCACATTCATGTCACCATAATGTGATCACCGTGACATTAATATCACCATAATGTGATCACCGTCACATTAATGTCACCATAATGTGATCACCGTCACATTAATGTCACCATAATGTGATCACCGTCACATAAATGTCACCATAATGTGATCACCGTCACATTCATGTCACCATAATGTGATCACCGTGACATTAATATCACCATAATGTGATCACCGTCACATTCATGTCACCATAATGTGATCACCGTGACATTAATATCACCATAATGTGATCACCGTCACATTAATGTCACCATAATGTGATCACCGTCACATTAATGTCACCATAATGTGATCACCGTCACATAAATGTCACCATAATGTGATCACCGTCACATTCATGTCACCATAATGTGATCACCGTCACATTCATGTCACCATAATGTGATCACCGTCACATTAATGTCACCATAATGTGATCACCGTCACATTAATGTCACCATAATGTGATCACCGTCACATTCATGTCGCCATAATGTGATCACCGTCACATTAATGTCACCATAATGTGATCACCGTCACATAAATGTCACCATAATGTGATCACCGTCACATTCATGTCACCATAATGTGATCACCGTCACATTCATGTCACCATAATGTGATCACCGTCACATTAATGTCACCATAATGTGATCACCGTCACATTAATGTCACCATAATGTGATCACCGTCACATAAATGTCACCATAATGTGATCACCGTCACATTCATGTCACCATAATGTGATCACCGTCACATTCATGTCACCATATTGTGATAACCGTCACATTAATGTCACCATAATGTGATAACCGTCACATTAATGTCACCATAATGTGATCACCGTCACATTAATGTCACTATATTGTGATCACCGTCACATTAATGTCACTATATTGTGATCACCGTCACATTAATGTCACCATAATGTGATTACCGTCACATTCATGTCACCATAATGTGATCACCGTCACATTCATGTCGCCATAATGTGATCACCGTCACATTCATGTCACCATAATGTGATCACCGTCACATTCATGTCGCCATAATGTGATCACCGTCACATTCATGTCACCATAATGTGATCACCGTCACATTCATGTCACCATATTGTGATAACCGTCACATTAATGTCACCATAATGTGATAACCGTCACATTAATGTCACCATAATGTGATCACCGTCACATTAATGTCACCATATTGTGATCACCGTCACATTCATGTCACCATAATGTGATCACCGTCACATTAATGTCACTATATTGTGATCACCGTCACATTAATGTCACTATATTGTGATCACCGTCACATTAATGTCACTATATTGTGATCACCGTCACATTAATGTCACCATAATGTGATCACCGTCACATTAATGTCACCATAATGTGATCACCGTCACATTAATGTCACCATAATGTGATCACCGTCACATTAATGTCACCATAATGTGATCACCGTCACATTCATGTCGCCATAATGTGATCACCGTCACATTAATGTCACCATAATGTGATCACTGTCACATAAATGTCACCATAATGTGATCACCGTCACATTCATGTCACCATAATGTGATCACCGTCACATTAATGTCACCATAATGTGATCACCGTCACATTAATGTCACCATAATGAGATCACCGTCACATTCATGTCGCCATAATGTGATCACCGTCACATTAATGTCACCATAATGTGATCACCGTCACATAAATGTCACCATAATGTGATCACCGTCACATTCATGTCACCATAATGTGATCACCGTCACATTCATGTCACCATAATGTGATCACCGTCACATTAATGTCACCATAATGTGATCACCGTCACATTAATGTCACCATAATGTGATCACCGTCACATAAATGTCACCATAATGTGATCACCGTCACATTCATGTCACCATAATGTGATCACCGTCACATTCATGTCACCATATTGTGATAACCGTCACATTAATGTCACCATAATGTGATAACCGTCACATTAATGTCACCATAATGTGATCACCGTCACATTAATGTCACTATATTGTGATCACCGTCACATTAATGTCACTATATTGTGATCACCGTCACATTAATGTCACCATAATGTGATTACCGTCACATTCATGTCACCATAATGTGATCACCGTCACATTCATGTCGCCATAATGTGATCACCGTCACATTCATGTCACCATAATGTGATCACCGTCACATTCATGTCGCCATAATGTGATCACCGTCACATTCATGTCACCATAATGTGATCACCGTCACATTCATGTCACCATATTGTGATAACCGTCACATTAATGTCACCATAATGTGATAACCGTCACATTAATGTCACCATAATGTGATCACCGTCACATTAATGTCACCATATTGTGATCACCGTCACATTCATGTCACCATAATGTGATCACCGTCACATTAATGTCACTATATTGTGATCACCGTCACATTAATGTCACTATATTGTGATCACCGTCACATTAATGTCACTATATTGTGATCACCGTCACATTAATGTCACCATAATGTGATCACCGTCACATTCATGTCACCATAATGTGATAACCGTCACATTAATGTCACCATAATGTGATCACCGTCACATTAATGTCACCATAATGTGATCACCGTCACATTCATGTTACCATAATGTGATAACCGTCACATTAATGTCACCATAATGTGATAACCGTCACATTAATGTCACCATAATGTGATCACCGTCACATTAATGTCACCATATTGTGATCACCGTCACATTCATGTCACCATAATGTGATCACCGTCACATTAAAGTCACTATATTGTGATCACCGTCACATTAATGTCACTATATTGTGATCACCGTCACATTAATGTCACTATATTGTGATCACCGTCACATTCATGTCACCATAATGTGATCACCGTCACATTAATGTCACTATATTGTGATCACCGTCACATTCATGTCACCATAATGTGATCACCGTCACATTAATGTCACTATATTGTGATCACCGTCACATTCATGTCACCATAATGTACTCGCCTAATTGTACTCACCTAATTGTGGTTGCAGGGGCCGAGACTCAGCTCCTGGCCCCGCCTCTTCACTGATCGCTACTAGGTCCTCTCTCTCTCTGCTTCCTAAGCTTTGTCATACCTCTTCTTAAAACTATGTATGGTTCCTGCCTCCACTACTTCACTTGCTAGGCTATTCCACTTGCTGACAACTCTATGACTGAAGAAATACTTCCTAACGTCCCTGTGACTCGTCTGAGTCTTCAGCTTCCAGTTGTGACCCCTTGTTCCTGTGTCCCCTCTCTGGAACATCCTATCTCTGTCCACCTTGTCTATTCCCCGCAGTATCTTGTATGTCGTTATCATGTCTCCCCTGACCCTTCTGTCCTCCAGTGTCGTCAGTCCGATTTCCCTCAACGTTTCCTCGTACGACATTCACCTGAGCTCTGGGACTAGCCTTGTTGCAAACCTTAGTACTTTCTCTAACTTCTTGACGTGCTTGACCAGGTGTGGGTTCCAGACTGGTGCTGCATACTCCAGTAAGTGCCTAACATACACAGTGTACAGTGTCTTGAACGATTCCTTATTAAGGTATCGGAACGCTATTCTCAGGTTTGCCAGGCGCCCGTATGCTGCAGCAGTTGATGTGTGCCTCCGGTGACGTGCTCGGTGTTATGGTCTCCCCGAGGTCTTTCTCCCTGAGTGAGGTCTGTAGTCTTTGTCCACCTAGCCTATACCCTGTCTGCGGTCTTCTTTGCCCCTCCCCAATCTTCATGACTTTGCATTTGGCAAGATTGAATTCGAGAAGCCAGTTTCTGGACCACATATCCAGCCTGTCCAGGTCTCTTTGCAGTCGTGCCTCATCCTCATCCGATTTAATTCTTCTCATCAACTTCACATCATCTGCAAATAGGGACACTTCAGAGTCTATTCCTTCCATCATGTCGTTCGCATATATCAAAAATAGCACTTGTCCTTGAACTGATCCCTGTGGAACCCCGCTCGTCACAGGCGCCCACTGTGATACCTCTTCACGTACCATGACACGTTGCTGCCTCCCTGTCAGGTATTCCCTGATCCATTGCAGTGCCCTCCATGTTACATGCCCTTGATCCTCCAGCTTCTGCATTAATCTCTTGTGGGGAACTGTGTCAAAGGCCTTCCTGCAGTCTAGGAAGACGCAATCAACCCACCCCTCTCTCTCGTGTCTTACTTCTGTTACCTTGTCATAAAACTCTAGGAGGTTTGTGACACAGGTTTTGCCTTCCATGAACCCATGCTGGTTTTCATTTATAATCTTGTTCCGTTCCAGGTGTTCCACCACTCTCCTCCTGATAATCTTCTCCATGACTTTGCACACAATACATGTCAGAGACACAGGTCTATAGTTTAGTGCCTCATTTCTGTTTCCTTTCTTAAATGTGGGGACTACATTTGCTGTCTTCCATTTCTCAGGTAGTTGCCCAGTTTCAAGGGATGTGTTGAAGATTGTGGTTAGGGGCACACACAGCATCTCTGCTCCTTCTCTTAGGGCCCATGGGGAGATGTCCGGTCCCATCGCCTATGAGATATCAAGGTCTCTTAGCAGCTTCTGCACCTCCTCCTCGGTTGTTCGTATGTCATCCAGCACTTGTTAGTATATTCCCTCTTGATGTTCCCTTCTGTGCTGTCTTCCCACAGCCCTTCCTGTCTCTACTGTAAAAACTTCCTTAAATTTCCTGTTTAGCTCCTCACATATCTCCTGATCATTTCTTGTGAGTTCTCCACCTTCTGTCCTTAACCTGATCACCTGGTCTTTGACTGTTGTCTTCCTCCTGATGTGGCTATACAACAGTTTCGGGTCAGTCTTGATTTTCGATGCTATGTCATTTTCATACTGTCGCTGGGCCTCCCTCCTTACCTGTTATTACAAAAAAAGTATTTTTTAAGATGGTAGGTTTACTCATTTTGTAATAAAGAGTTCAGAATACATAAATACAACATTAAAATCAATTAATCTTTAATATAATATAAAAATCAATCTTTGGTCTAGAGGTATTTGAACTAATAAACTTCTGATAATATATACATGTTACAATAATAAATTATAATTAGCATCTTACTAAAATAATAAATAATTCATAACCCTACACAGGATACAACTTTCTTGACACTCCTTTGTCACTATATATATCTAAAATAATAAAATAATAAATTAAGTAACATTTAAAATAATAAATTATAATCAACTGCGTTTCTCACGACACTTATCCGAGTTGTGACTCTCTTTCTCCACCGTGTCACTTGACACCCTTTTCTCCGTGTAACACACACTTTCGCAACCGTGTCACACTTGACACCCTTGTCTCTGCGTCACACTACACGCATAACGTCTTTGTCGAGGCCAGTCACATCACACTATTCAATGTACTCTACAACCAGGCCATCTTCAGTGTCACACGACACCCTTTTCTTCTCAGTGTTCCACTACGGTCCTGTAGCATATCTCAGTGTTCCACTCCATCATACTTGCTTAAGTGTCACACTACGGTCCTGGCCCAGTTCAGTGTAACACTCCAACCTTTTGTTCATGTAATGTCCCACTAAACAGCATCCGATGACTCCGGCCCACGGTTGACCAGCGTAGGCCGTGAGTCCGCAGACATCACCGGTAGTCCTGTAAATACTCTCTAAGGCCGGTAGAAGTACACCGTAAGATGGTCTGGTGAGTACTATCTACCGCCTTCAAGACCAGTTGACACACCGCAAGGTGGTCCGATGCAGCACACACTATGTTGCAAGCTCACTGAATGCGGCCGTCAAATAACTGAGGCCAACAGACTCAGTGAGCTGCGGTGAGTGCTTCTTCTAAAATCAGTAGAAGCCAGTAGAATACTCTCTACTGCCAGTAGATGTGTACCATTAGGTGTTCAGGTACCTACTGCTTAGATGTGTATCGTTAGGTGTTCAGGTACTTAATGCTTAGCTGCGTACCATGAGGTGTTCAGGTACTTAATGCTTAGCTGCGTACCGTGAGGTGTTCAGGTACATGCTGCTTAGCTGCGTACCGTGAGGTGTTCAAGTACATAATGCTGTTAAGGCCGGCTCAGCAGTCCCCACATTGGGTTTGATGACGTACCCAGTGGTACTGCCGGCCGGCAGGTTAACAATTTAACCGCTAGTTTGGTAGGGGGCCACAACACCTGTGCATACTTGTTCCTGGCTCTGCGACTGATCTCCCTATTTTCATGTGTTCTCTGCCTTCTGTCCTTTTTCCATTCTCTATTGCACTTTGTTTTTGCCTCCTTACACTGTCGGGTAAACCAGGGGCTCGTTCTGGTCTTCCCATTGTTTCTGTTGCCCTTGGGGATAAACCTTTCCACTGCCTCCTTGCATTTTGCTGTTACATATTCCATCATTTCGTTTACTGGCTTTCCTGCCGGTTCTCTGTCCCACGGACCTCCTGCAGGAAGTTCCTCAACCCTATGTAGTCCCCTCTTTTATAGTCAGGCTTCTCCCATTCAACTCCTGTTACTCTCTCCACTTGCAACTCTACTATGTATTCAAAGCACAGAACCATGTGGTCGCTAGCTCCTAGGGGTCTCTCATATATGATGTCCTCAATGTCTGAACTGCCCAGGGTGAACACAAGGTCCAATCTTGCTAGTTCATCCTCCACTCTCATTCTGGTAGTGCCCTTAACATGTTGGTGCATGAGGTTTTCCAGCACCACGTCCAACATCTTGGCTCTCCATGTTTCGAGACCCCCATGTGGCTCCAGGTTTTCCCAGTCAATTTCCCTGTGGTTGAAATCTCCCATAACCAGCAACTTTGCTCTGCTGGAGTGAGCTCTTCTTGCCACCTCAGCAAGTGTGTCCAACATTGCTCTGTTGCTCTCTTCATATTCCTCTCTTGGCCTCCTGCAGTTCTGTGGTGGATTATACATCACTGCAATGATCACCTTGTGCTCCCCAGACTGAAGTGTGCCTACTATGTAGTCTCTTTCTCCCGTGTCGTCTATGCCTCCCATTTTCTCGAATTTCCATCTGTTTTTTACTAGCAGAGCAACCCCTCCTCCCCCTCTGCCCCTTCTATCTTTCCTCATGATCTGGTTTCCTGGTGGGAAGATTGCAAAAGTTATTGTCTCTGTGAGTTTTGTTTCTGCAACTGCTATGATGTCTGGGGACTTCTCATTGATTCTTTCTTGCCATTCCTCATGTTTATTCGTTAATCCATCCGCATTTGTGTACCAAACCTTTAACTTCTGTTCTAATACTGTAACTCTGGTGCGGGGGGTGGGAACAGAGGGATCGGTGTGTGGTGGTTGGCTTGGATTGTTCACTTGCCTTGGGGGTGTCGTGGCTGGAGTCCTTCTACAGGTGTTTCTGGGGGGTGTGCTTGTCCTTCCACTTGTTCCTGGGTTATTCTGCTCTCCTTTTTCATTTCCGCCCATTTCTCTTTTCGTTTTTGCACTCTCTCTTTCCTCCTGTGTTCTGTCTCGATCGAGGTACACACTCATGAACTCCTGCTTGCCTCTCAGCCGTGCTTTCTCCTGCAGGATCATGGTTCGGGTTGATTCTGCCTTGAAAATTACTTTGAGAGGCCAATTCCTTTTCTTTGTGAACCACCCGATTCCCCTAAAATTTGCCACCTGGGTCATGCCCCCCCTCGCCTATCACCTTCATGATACCTTCAATCTCTCTTTTCTCCTCCTGCTTTCTTTCATCATAAGTTTCCCCTTTAGCTTCGTCTAGCCCATAGACAAAAACTGATCTCTCCCTTTCCACCTCCCACTGTGACTCCCATTGCATCTTCTGATGTGTTTTAGTTCCTTCCCGTGGAGTGTTCCTTCCTTCAGTCCCTTCCCTAGCCATGGCCCCCATGCTCATTGGTTTGTCCTTCCTGCTCACCTGTTCCTGGCCCCCACAGGTGTCTGGTAAGGTCCCTGCACATGCCCTAGTTCCTTCAATGTCTTCCAACCTCTCATTCAGTCCTAGTGTGCTCCCTGTCTTTGTTTTGGCCCCATGTGGGTTTTACAGGACCTCTGCATACAGTTTAGCTTCCGTGCTCCCTTCAGACCCGTTGTCTGTGTCTGATGTAGCCATTGCTGATGCTACTTCTGTAATATCTTTGTCTCTATGCTGTTTCAGATGCCTCAGCTATTCTTCTAATCTCTGTATCTTGTTTTCTGCTACTGTGGCATGTTGCTTCCACCTTCTGCATTCTGCTGCTAACCTCTCCTCCATCTTCCTTGCAAGCTCATCTAGCCTCCTTCCCCAGTCTTCCTCCCTTTTTTTGAGCTCTGCCTCCCAGTCCTCCCTCCCAGATTCATCCTTCGGGCCCCTTGTTCTTATCCTAGTTCTAGATTTCCCCATTACTCCACAGAAGGGGGAGAGGTGATTAGGGGGAGGGGAATAGATAGTTGTGGGGAGTGGGGATGGATGGTTATGGGGGAGGGGGAGGATGATATTGGAGGGGAAGAGGTAGTTGGGGAAGGGGGTTAGATGGTTTGGGGAGGGGTAGGTGGCTAGGGTATGGAGGAGAGGTGGTTATGGGAGAGGGAGAGGTGGTTAGGGGAAGGGGGAGTACGTGTTTGTGACAAGTGTATATGTGCTTGTGTATGTGTGCTTGTGTATGTGTGAGTGTACAGTGTGTGATCACCGTCACATTCATGTCACCATAATGTGATCACCGTCCACATTCGTCACCATATTGTGATCACCGTCACATTCATGTCACCATAATGTGATCACCATCACATTCATGTCACCATAATGTGATCACCGTCACATTAATGTCACCATAATGTGATCACCGTCACATTCGTCACCATGTGATCACCGTCACATTCATATCACCATAATGTGGCCACCGTCACATTCATGTCACCATAATGTGATCAACGTCACATTAATGTCACCATAATGTGATCACCGTCACATTCGTCACTATAATGTGATCGTCACATTCATGTCACCATAATGTGATCAACGTCACATTCATGTCACCATAATGTGATCGTCACATTCATGTCACCATAATGTGATCACCGTCACATTAATGTCACCATAATGTGATCACCGTCACATTCGTCACCATGTGATCACCGTCACATTCATGTCACCATAGTGTGACCACCGTCACATTCATGTCACCATAATGTGACCACCGTCACATTCATGTCACCATAATGTGATCAGCGTCACATTGTCACCATAATGTGATCACCGTCACATTCATGTCACCATAATGTGATCACCGTCACATTAATGTCACGATAATGTGATCACCGTCACTTTCGTATCACCACAATGTGGCCACCGTCACATTCATGTCACCATAATGTGATCACCGTCACATTCGTCACCATAATGTGATCACCGTCACATTCGTCGCCATAATGTGATCAACGTCACATTCATGTCACCATAATGTGACCATCGTCACATTCGTCGCCATAATGTGATCAACGTCACATTCATGTCACCATAATGTGATCACCAACGTCACATTCATGTCACCATAATGTGATCAACGTCACAATCATGTCACCATAATGTGATCACCAACGTCACATTCATGTCACCATAATATGATCACCAACGTCACATTCATGTCACCATAATGTGATCACCGTCACAATCATGTCACCATAATGTGATCACCAACGTCACATTCATGTCCCCATCATATGATCACCAACGTCTCATTCATGTCACCATAATGTGATCAACGTCACATTCATGTCACCATAATGTGATCATCGTCACATTCGTCGCCATAATGTGATCACCGTCACATTCATGTCACCATAATGTGATCACCGTCACATTCATGTCACCATAATGTGATCAACGTCACATTCATGTCACCATAATGTGATCACCAACGTCACATTCATGTCACTATAATATGATCACCAACGTCACATTCATATCACCATAATGTGATCAACGTCACATTCATGTCACCATAATGTGATCAACGTCACATTCATGTCACCATAATGTGATCAACGTCACATTCATGTCACCATAATGTGATCAACGTCACATTCATGTCACCATAATGTGATCAACGTCACATTCATGTCACCATAATGTGATCACCAACGTCACAATCATGTCACCATAATGTGATCAACGCCACATTCATGTCACCATAATGTGATCAACGTCACATTCATGTCACCATAATGTGATCAACGCCACATTCATGTCACCATAATGTGATCAACGTCACATTCATGTCACCATAATGTGATCAACGTCACATTCATGTCACCATAATGTGATCAACGTCACATTCATGTCACCATAATGTGATCAACGTCACATTCATGTCACCATAATGTGATCAACGTCACATTCATGTCACCATAATGTGATCAACGTCACATTCATGTCACCATAATGTGATCAACGTCACATTCATGTCACCATAATGTGATCACCAACGTCACATTCATGTCACCATAATGTGATCAACGTCACATTCATGTCACCATAATGTGATCAACGTCATCTCAGAATGTAAGAAACAGATTACATTCATTTTAATCATGTCATTACTAAAACAAATTTTATTTGCCAAGATAAAAATCATTTTTTAATATTTTTTCCCAAATCGCCGGTACTGTCAACACGTTTATTTTAAATCTTTCAACAGTTTAAGGGATAAGTTGTTCTGAACCAGGTTCTTAGAAGTGCTTACCCATCTTATAGCTCTGAACCAGGTTCTTAGATGCGTTTACCCATTTTATACCTCTGAACCAGGTTCTTAGAAGTGCTTAGCCATCTTATAGCTCTGAACCAGGTTCTTAGATGCGTTTACCCATCTTATACCTCTGAACCAGGTTCTTAGATGTGTTTAGCCATCTTATAGCTCTGAACCAGGTTCTTAGAAGTGCTTAGCCATCTTATAGCTCTGAACCAGGTTCTTAGAAGTGCTTAGCCATCTTATACCTCTGAACCAGGTTCTTAGATGTGTTTACCCATCTTATAGCTCTGAACCAGGTTCTTAGAAGTGTTTACCCATCTTATACCTCTGAACCAGGTTCTTAGAAGTGTTTAGCCATCTTATAGCTCTGAACCAGGTTCTTAGAAGTGTTTACCCATCTTATACCTCTGAACCAGGTTCTTAGAAGTGCTTGCCCATCTTATAGCTCTGGACCAGGTTCTTAGAGGTGCTTAGCTATCTTATACCTCTGAACCAGGTTCTTAGAAGTGCTTACCCATCTTATAGCTCTGAACCAGATTCTTAGAAATGCTTAGCCATCTTATAGCTCTGATCCAGGTTCTTAGAACTGTTTAGCCGTCTTATACCTCTGAGCCAGGTACTTAGAAGTATTTATTCGTCTTATAGCTCTGAACCAGGTTCTTAGAAGTACTTTGTCATCTTACAGCTCTTAATGTATGAAAATTTCTTTTAACCACCTGAGGGTCCGTGCCGCTGTTCTACGTACGTACGTGCAGTAGTAGTACGTGATGAACTCAGCTCACGCAGATAAGCTGTGAGCTGTAAATTTGAGCCTAGGTGTGAGAGAATGGGCCTATGTGTGCGCTATATAAAATAAATCCTGCAGCACGCAGTATATAATAAGAAAAAGAAAACTGAGACCGTGCTTTTGGTTTCAAACAGTAAATTTACGGGACAGTTTCATAGGGTTTTTATACCTGTATTCACGGTTTCTTGGTCTCATTTGATAGAATTAAAGCTATACTATAGAAACAAAGTTGATTTTTGTTAGTTTTAGGATTAAAAATAGCTAGAAATTGAGCTCAAACAAGCAGAAATGCTCGATTT
>NC_069445.1:2977031-3004531 GCF_026875155.1 Cherax quadricarinatus | reverse complement strand
AACAGAGGAAATGTAACTAATGAACAGAGGAAATGTAATTTTAGTTCCAGAAATGTTTACATTGTTCATTCTGGATCCTGTTATCAAATTACAATATTTTGAAATATCAGTGAAATTGGCTAAATTATCAATTTCTGATCATTTTATTGGGTAGTTGAAGTAGTTGACTCGGGCGACTCTTGAGCTCACTCGTCAAAATGGAAGGTATACTAGCGAAATAACTAAACATTTGGTCGACTGGAACAATGTAATTTCCTTAAAATAGGAGTCAATTTGGGCAAAATCGCTGATGGGTAAATATTGGTGACAGCAAAATTTACGTAATTTCGTCAATTTTCAGTCAAATTTATTACCTTCAGAAGAATATTCTCTGCCATTTTGAAAGAAAGAGTAACTTTATTTTTTTTAGACTCTTGGACCCTGTGGACAAGTTTCAGATCAGAGGTCAGGATTAGTCATGTGTATATAGAGAAGGATCTTTATCCGACTGACTAATTATGAGGACAATCAAGTCCGTACTTAGCACCAGTAATCCCATGCTCAGTGTAATTAGAGAGACTTATGTTACCCGACAGGATTGTGGGATTACCGCTGGTCATCAGGAAAGATCAGTAAAACCAGAGAGTTTATGATAACTGGGCAATTTGTAATGCACTGGAACCTCGGTGTTTGAACTTTGAACTGAGAAAAGTTCGATGTCCGAAACAGTATTTTCCAGGCTTTAATTATCAGCCTCACAGACTGGAGGATGCTATACTGACTCTTCCAAAAGTTTTTGAGAGTTAGGTCAGTGTCAGGGGACACTTCAAAGCACTTTTCAAACAGGGATTTCGTGTAATTTTTTTTACAATTGAACTGTAAAGAAGCCGAAGCGTTGGAACGCCACAAAAACTTTCCAAAACCGGGACAATTTTATCTGAACAAATTTCCTCGGACTTCGGTTCGTTCGAGGTCCGAACACCGAGGTTCCACTCTACTGGTAATACTGACTTATCTGAAGAACGTATCTGAAGAACAAACTTGTGTTGAAATGTGAGTGTAGGGATCCCCTCGTTCAGAGTCTGTAAGGTAATTCTTACCTCACATAATAATTACTTGAGCCACTGAGTCCATGCTACTGAATATGGAAAAATTGTAATTAATCCCACATTTACTGTTAGATTTATATTCTACATGGTCATAGTCCGAAATGTAGAATATATGGCGTAAAGGTTGAGTGTGACCATTGTTGAAATTCAAAACCTCTAACCTATGGTGTCAAGTTGTAGGCCTACACACGTCCAACAATGGAAGGTTCCTTGATGCTGGTCAGAGGGCTCATGATCTAGGGAACTGGATCTCTGCTCCAGTTCCCTGAATTAACCCTAAATACCTTCCAATCCCCCTCCCCCCCATGCGTTGTGTAACCTTACGGGTTTAACGTTTCCCCCTTGATTATAATAATAATATTTACCGTATGCTACTTATTATTCTAACTCAACATTCTAACTGATAATCTTAAGCAAGGCGCTAAACTTACTAGGATCTTTCAGTTTAATTAACTAATAATCGACGTTTAAAGACGTGGCTCCACAGCTGCTCTACACAGGTCTTCTTAATTGAAGAGAAAAATCCTCCCCTCTCAGACTCACCTCCTGCAGCCTCCATCACACCTGTAACTTCAGATGTCTTTTACCTTCCTCAGGAACGGAAAAGCACCAGTTGTTGTAAAGGATCAGTGATGCCTGTACAGTGTTCCATACCAATTTCATTTTTATATTTCTTCAAGATTACAGATATTAAGAAGCTTTCTATCAACATGTTATTTAAGAAATCATTATATGAGAGGCAGTGGCAGGAGAAGTGTTAGTTGCGTGTTCATAAATCTGTACATTGTTTGAAGAACGCGTTTAAAAGGTAAAATGTGTCTCCCGATGTAATTTTTGTCCGGTGAAAAATGCTGAGAAAAACACAGCAGCGCTGTGCTGGTAGGCAGTGATAACACCTGGTGTACTTGGAGGCAGTGACAGCACCTGCTGTGCTGGTAGGCAGTGATAACACCTGGTGTACTGGGAGGCAGTGACAGCACCTGCTGTGCTGGTAGGCAGTGATAACACCTGGGGTACTGGGAGGCAGTGACAGCACCTGCTGTGCTGGTAGGCAGTTATAACACCTGGTGTGCTGGTAGGCAGTGACAGCACCTGCTTTGCTGGTAGGCAGTGACAGTACCTGTTATGCTGGTAGGCAGTGATAACACCTGGTGTGCTGGTAGGCAGTGACAGCACCTATTTTCATGGTGGGCAGAGACAGTGCCCTCTGTGATGGTGGGCAGTGACAGCACCTTCCATGCTGATGTGCAGTGACTGCACCTTCAGTGTTAGTGGGCAGTGAATCCACCTTCTGTGCTAGTGGGCAGTGAATGCACCTTCTGTGCTGGTGAGCAGTGACAGCTCCTGTGTTGGTGGGCGGTGACTGTTCCTGTACTAGTATGCAGTGACTGCTAATTCTGCGCTAGTGGAAAGTGACTGCTTCTGCTGTACTGGTTGACAGTATCGGCATCTGTTGTGCTGACGGCTAATGACAGCACCTGCTGTGCTAGTGAAAAGTGGCAGCATCTGTATAGTGTTGACAGACCTGACAACTTTAATACATTTCTCTTTCTTCTGTGTTTAGTGCCTCGGTCTAGACCTTGGTGTAGACCTCGGTCTGGACCTCGGTCTAGGCCTCGGTCTAGACCTTGGTGTAGACCTCGGTCTGGACCTCGGTCTAGGCCTCGGTCTAAACCTTGGTGTATACCTCGGTCTGGACCTCGGTCTAGGCCTCGGTCTAGACCTCGGTTTAGGACTCGGTTTAGGCCTTAGTATAAGTCTGGGTCTAGGCCTCGGTCTAGGTTTTGGTATAGGCCGCGTTAAAGTTTACTTAGGAATTTCGAAGGGCTGGTCATGAGAGTTGTCACTCACTATAACACCAAGAAAAGCAGTGATATATTTTGTATCAGATTTTTCTGTGAATTATACAGCTTGACAGTGTTTATGAATTTTTTCAAGTGAGATTCCTTAAAATAAATTGCAATAATATCAGACCTAAATGAGAGGTTTTCCATCTTTTCGACAGTACTCGTCGCAAGTATTATTTTTATTCTCTTTGTGGTATTGATCATCCATATCATCTTTAGTTTTTTCTATTTTTAGAAACTTTTTTATAGGGCAAATACCGAGCTGATGGTGTTTACGAGGTTATCCGTAAACATCATTAACCAGGCGACTTCCTCGGTGGGTGAGAGGGAGCCACCACTAGTCTCCCGCCTGGGAATGATGACTGAGCACTCCCCTTATGAACATTAACATCTCTCCAAGACGTACTTCACTAAAATAGCTCTCAGGCACTCTGAGAGAACGCCCAGACACACGGAGAGAAATAGCACTCTGGCGCTCTCAGAGGTAGAATATTCTCACACTTTAGAGAGAAATAACACTTTGGCGCTCTTAGAAGAAGAACATTCTCACACTTTAGAGAGAAATAACACTCTGGTGCTCTCACAGGAAGAACATACTCACATTTTAGAGAAGAACAACACACTGGTGCTCTTAGAGGAAGAACATTCTCACGCTTTAGAGAGGAACAACACACTGACGCTCTTAGAGGAAGAACATTCTCACACTTTAGAGAGGAACAACACTCTGGTGCTCTTAGAGGAAGAACATTCTCACACTTTAGAGAGGAACAACACTCTGGCGCTCTTAGAGGAAGAACATTCTCACACTTTAGAGAGGAAGAACACTCTGGTGCTCTTAGAGGAAGAACATTCTCACACTTTAGAGAGGACAACACTCAGGCGCTCTTAGAGGAAGAACATTCTCACACTTTAGAGAGGAACAACACTCTGATGCTCTCAGAGGAAGAACATACTCACACTTTAGAGAGGAACAACACTCTGGTGTTCTCAGAGGAAGAACGTTCTCACACTTTAGAGAGGAACAACACTCTGGTGCTCTCAGAGGAAGAACATTCTCACACTTTAGAGAGGAACAACACTTTGGCGCTCTTAGAGGAAGAACATACTCACACTTTAGAGAGGAACAACACTCTGGTGCTCTCAGAGGAAGAACATTCTCACAGACTGGGTCTGGGTCAAGAGGCTTCAGACTGGGTCGTGAGGCTTCAGACTGGGTCGTGAGGCTTCAGACTGGGTCGAGATGCTTCAGATTGGGTCGAGAGGCTTCAGACTGGGTCGTGAGGCTTCAGTCTGGGTCGAGAGGCTTCAGACTGGGTCGAGAGGCTTCAGACTGGGTTGCGAGGCTTCAGACTGGGTCTGGGTCGCGAGGCTTCAGACTGGGTCGTGAGGCTTAAGACAGGGTCTTGAGGCTTAAGAGTAGGTCGTAAGGCTTAAGACAGGGTCGTGAGGCTTTAGACTGGGTCACGAAGCCTCAGACTGGGTCGTAAAGCTTCAGACTAGGTCGAGAGGCTTCAGATTGGGTCGTGAGGCTTCAGAATAGATCACGAGACTTCAGACTGGGTCGCCAGGTTTCAGACTGGGTCGCCAGACTTCAGACTGGGTCGACAGACTTCAGACTGGTCGGGAGGCTTCAGACTGGGTCGCCAGACTTCATACTGGGTCGCGTGGCTTCAGACTGGGTCGCGTGGCTTCAGACTGGGTCGCGAGGCTTCAGACTGGGTCGCCAGACTTCAGACTGGGTCGCGTGGCTTCAGACTGGGTCGCGTGGCTTCAGACTGGGTAGCGTGGCTTCAGACTGGGTCGCGAGGCTTCAGACTGGGCCGCCAGACTTCAGACTGGGTCGCCAGACTTCAGACTGGGTCGCCAGACTTCAGACTGGGTCGCCAGACTTCAGACTGGGTCGGGAGGCTTCAGACTGGGTCGCCAGACTTCAGACTGGGTCGCGTGGCTTCAGACTGGGTCGCGTGGCTTCAGACTGGGTCGCGAGGCTTCAGACTGGGTCGCCAGACTTCAGACTGGGTCGCGTGGCTTCAGACTGGGTCGCGTGGCTTCAGACTGGGTCGCGAGGCGTAAGACTGGGTCGCGTGGCTTCAGACTTGGTCGACAGACTTCAGACTGGACGGGAGGCTTCAGACTGGGTCGCCAGACTTCAGACTGGGTCGCGTGGCTTCAAACTGGGTCGCGTGGCTTCAGACTGGGTGGCGAGGCTTCAGACTGGGTCGCCAGACTTCAGACTGGGTCGCGTGGCTTCAGACTGGGTCGCGTGGCTTCAGACTGGGTCACGTGGCTTCAAACTGGGTCGCGAGGCTTCAGACTGGGCAGCCAGACTTCAGACTGGGTCGCCAGACTTCAGACTGGGTCGCCAGACTTCAGACTGGGTCGCCAGACTTCAGACTGGGTCGGGAGGCTTCAGACTGGGTCGCCAGACTTCAGACTGGGTCGCGTTTCAGACTGGGTGCGAGGCTTCAGACTGGGTCGCTAGGCTTCAGACTGGGTCGCAAGGCTTCAGACTGGGTCTCGAGGCTTCAGACTGGGTCGCTAGGCTTCAGACTGGGTCGCTAGGCTTCAGACTGGGTCGCTAGGCTTCAGACTGGGTCGAGAGGTTTCAGACTGGATCGCGAGGCTTCAGACTGGGTCGCTAGGCTTCAGACTGGGTCGCTAGGCTTCAGACTGGGTTGCGAGGCTTCAGACTGGGTCGCTAGGCTTCAGACTGGGTAGCTAGGCTTCAGACTGGGTCGCTAGGCTTCAGACTGGGTCGAGAGGTTTCAGACTGGATCGCGAGGCTTCAGACTGGGTCGCTAGGCTTCAGACTGGGTCGCTAGGCTTCAGACTGGGTCGCTAGGCGTCAGACTGGGTCGCGAGGCTTCAGACTGGGTCGCGAGGCTTCAGACTGGGTCGCGAGGCTTCAGACTAAGTCGCTAGGCTTCAGACTGGGTCGCTAGGCTTCAGACATGGTCGAGAGGCTTCAGGTTGGCCGTGGGGCTTCAGGCTGGGTCGCGGGGCTTCAGGCCGGGACCTAGGGCTTCAGGCTAAGTCACGGGGCTTCAGATTGTGTCTCTGGGCTTCAGTCTGGGTTGCAAGGATTCAGACTGTGCTGTCGGGCTTCAGGCTCGGTCGCGGGGATTCGGGCTGGTCGCGGGGCTTCAGGCTGTGTCGTGGGGCTTCAGGCTGGGTCGCGGGGCTTCAGGCTCGGTCGTGGGGCTTCAGGCTGGGTTGCGGGACTTCAGGCGGGGTCGCGGGGCTTCAGGCTGATCGTGGGGCTTCAGGCTGGGTTGCGGGGCTTCAGGCTGGGTCGCGGGGCTTCAGGCTGGGTCGCGGGGCTTCAGGCTGGGTCGCGGGGCTTCAGGCTGGGTCGTGGGGCTTCAGGCTGGGTCGTGAGGCTTAAGGCTGGGTCGCTGGACTTCAGGCTGGGTCGCTGGACTTCAGGCTGGGTCGCTGGGCTTCAGGCTGGGTCGCTGGGCTTCAGGCTGGGTCGCTGGGCTTCAGGCTGAGTCGCTGGACTTCAGGCTGGGTCGCTGGGCTTCAGGCTGTGTTGCGAGGCTTCAGGCTGTGTTGCGAGGCTTCAGGTAGCTTCAGTGGTAGTGGGCTACAGAACCAACAAGAAAAATAACGATCTGCATGTAGTTAGTGAAGTTATGGTGAATAGTGAAGTTATGGTGAATAGTGAAGTTATGGTGAATAGTGAAGTTATGGTGAATAGTGAAGTTATGGTGAATACTGAAGTTATGGTGGCAGTGAGTTATGGTGAATAGTTGAAGTTATCGTGATAGTGAAGTTATGGTGATGTGCAGTTATTGTGAGCAGTGAATTTGGGTGAGAGTGAAGTTTATGGTGAGTGTGAAGTTATGGTGATACTGAAGTTATGGTGAGCAGTGAAGTTTATGGTGATAGTGAAGTTATGGTGAATAGTGAAGTTATGGTGAATAGTGAAGTTTGTGAGCAGCGAAGTTATGGTGAGAGTGAAGTTATGGTGAGCAGTGAAGTTATGTGAGCAGTGAAGTTATGGTGAATAGTGAAGTTATGGTGAGCAGTGAAGTTATGGTGAATAGTGAAGTTATGTTGAGCAGTGAAGTTATGGTGAGCAGTGAAGTTCGGCGTGCAGTAAAGTTATGGTGAATAGTGAGTTTGTGAGCAGTGAAGTCTATGGTGAATAGTGAAGTTATGGTGAGCAGTGAACTTATGGTTTGAGCAGTGAAGTTCATGGTGAATAGCGAAGTTATGGTGAGCAGTGAGTTATGGTGAATAGTGAAGTTATGGTGAGCAGCGAAGTTTATGGTTGAATAGTGAAGTTATGGGGTGCAGATGAGGCTATGGTGAATAGTGATGTTTGGTGGCAAGTGTGTTATGGTGAATAGTGAGTTAGGGGGTTGGGGCATTGAAGGTTAATAGTGAATAGTGAAGTTTGGTGAGCAGTGAAGTTATGGTGGGGATTAGGTGGAGTTATGGCTGAATAGTGAAGTTACGGTGAGCAGTGGAAGTTATGGTGAATAGTGAAGTTATGGTGAGTCAGTGAAGTTACGGTGTAGGATCAGTGAAGTTGGTGAACAGTGTTAGTGAATGTGAGCATTGGAAGTTATGGTAAATAGTGAAGATTATGGTGATCAGTGAAGTTAGGTGAGAGTGAGGCTATGGTAGAATAGTGAGTTATGGTGAACAGTGAATTACGGTGAATAGTGAAGTTATGGTGAATAGTGAATTTATGGTTGGCAGTGAAGTTAGGGTGAGAGTGAAGTTATGGTGAGCAGTGAAGTTATGGTGAATAGTGAAGTTATGGTGAATAGTGAAGTTATGGTGAATAGTGAAGTTATGGAGAGCAGTGAAGTTATGGTGGATAGTGAAGTTATGGTGAGCAGTGAAGTTATGGTGAACAGTGAAGTTAATGTGAGCAGTGAAGTTATGGTGAATAGTGAAGTTATGGTGATCAGTGAAGTTATGGTGAGCAGTGAAGTTATGGTGAATAGTGAAGTTATGGTGAATAGTGAAGTTATGGTGAAGTGAAGTTATGGTGAATGTGAAGTTATGGTGAAAGTGAAGTTATGGTGAATCAGTGAAGTTATGGTGAATAGTGAAGTTATGGTGAATAGTGAAGTTATGGTAAATAGTGAAGTTATGGTGAGCAGTGAAGTTTATGGTGACAGTGAAGATTATGGGTGATAAGTGAAGTTAATGGTGAATAGTGAAGTTATGGTGAATAGTGAAGTTATGGTGAATAGTGAAGTTATGGTGAGCAGTGAAGTTATGGTGAGCAGTGAAGTTATGGTGAAAGTGAAGTTATGGTGAGTTAGGTGAAGGTTTATGGTGAGACAGTGAAGTTTTTAGTGATAGGACAGTGAATTATGGTGAACAGTGAAGTTATGGTGAACAGTGAAGTTATGGTGAATAAGTTGAAGTGGTATAGTGAACAGTGAAGTTATGGTGAACAGTGAAGTTATGGTGAACAGTGAAGTTATGGTGAAAATAAACAGTGAAGTTATGGTGAATAGTGAAGTTATGGTGAACAGTGAAGTTAGGTGAACAGTGAAGTTATGGTGAAATAGTTAAGTTATGGTCAGCAGTGAAGTTATGGTGAGCAGTGAAGTTATGGTGAACAGTAAAGTTATGGTGAACAGTGAAGTTATGGTGAGCAGTGAAGTTATGGTGAGAACAGTGAAGTTATGGTGAGCAGTAAAGTTATGGTGAGCAGTGAAGTTATGGTGAGCAGTGAAGTTATGGTGAATAGTGAAGTTATGGTGAATAGTGAAGTTATGGTGAATAGTGAAGTTATGGTGAGCAGTGAAGTTATGGTGAGCAGTGAAGTTATGGTGAATAGTGAAGTTATGGTGAACAGTGAAGTTATGGTGAACAGTGAAGTTATGGTGAATAGTTAAGTTATGGTCAATAGTGAAGTTATGGTGAGCAGTGAAGTTATAGTGAACAGTAAAAGTTATGGTGAACAGTGAAGTTTATGGTGACAGTGAAGTTATGGTGAGCAGTGAAGTTATGGTGAAAAGTTAAATTTAAATGGTGAATAGTGAAGTTATGGTAAATAGTGAAGTTATGGTGAATAGTGAAGTTATGGTAAACTAGTAAAAGTTATGGTGAAATATGGTGAAGTTATGGTGATCAGTGAAGTTATGGTGAATAGTGAAGTTATAGTGAATAGTAAAGTTATGGTGAATAGTGAAGTTATTGTGAGCAGTGAAGTTATGGTGAGCAGTGAAGCTATGGTGAATAGTGAAGTTATTGTGAATATGAAGTTATGGTGAATAGTGATAGTATCGTGAAATTTATGAAATAGTTATGGTGAACAGTGAAGTTATGGTGAATAGTGAGTTATGGTGAAAGTGAAGTTTTGGTGAATAGTGAAGTTATGGTGAGCAGTGAAGTTATGGTGAACAGTGAAGTTATGGTGAGCAGTGAAGTTATGGTGAGCAGTGAAGTTATGGTGAACAGTGAAGTTATGGTGAGCAGTGAAGTTATGGTGAGCAGTGAAGTTTTGGTGAACAGTGAAGTTATGGTGAACAGTGAAGTTATGGTGAATAGTGAAGTTATGGTGAGCAGTGAAGTTATGGTGAGCAGTGAAGTTATGGTGAACAGTAAAGTTATGGTGAACAGTGAAGTTATGGTGAGCAGTGAAGTTATGGTGAATAGTGAAGTTATGGTGAATAGTTAAAGTTTAGGGTTTGAATTAGTGAAAGTTATGGTGAGCAGTTGAAGTTATGGTGAGCAGTGAAGTTATGGTGAACAGTGAAGTTATGGTGAGCAGTGAAGTTATGGTGAACAGTAAAGTTATGGTGAGCAGTGAAGTTATGGTGAGCAGTGAAGTTATGGTGAACAGTAAAGTTATGGTGAACATTGAAGTTATGGTGAATAGTGAAGATATGGTGAATAGTGATGTTATGGTGAGCAGTGAAGTTATGGTGAGCAGTGAAGTTATGGTGAATAGTGAAGTTATGGAGAATAGTGAAGTTATGGTGAGCAGTGAAGTTATGGTGAGCAGTGAAGTTATGGTGAATAATGAAGTTATGGTGAATAGTGAAGTTATGGTGAATAGTGAAGTTATGGTGAATAGTGAAGTTATGGTGAACAGTGAAGTTATGGTGAATAGTGAAGTTATGGTGAATAGTGAAGTTATGGTGAATAGTGAAATTATCGTGAACAGTGAAGTTATGGTGAATAGTGAAGTTATGGTGAGCAGTGAAGTTATGGTGAGCAGTGAAGTTATGGTGAACAGTAAAGTTATGGTGAGCAGTGAAGTTATGGTGAGCAGTGAAGTTATGGTGAACAGTAAAGTTATGGTGAACAGTGAAGTTATGGTGAATATTTGGAAGTTATGGAGAATAGTGAAGTTATGGTTAGCAGTGAAGTTATGGTGAGCAGTGAAGTTAAGGTGAAATTAAAACTGAAGTTATGGTGAAATAGTGAAAGTTATGGTGAATAGTGAAGTTATGGTGATAGTGAAGTTATGGTGAACAGTGAAGTTATGGTGAATAGTGAAAGTTATGGTTATAGTGAGTTATGGTGAATAGTGACGTTATAGCTGAATAGTGAAGTTATCGTGAATAGTGAAGTTATGGTGAATAGGAGTTATGGTGAGCAGTGAAGTTATGGTGAATAGTGAAGTTATGGTGAATAGTGAAGTTATGGTGAATAGTGAAGTTATGGTGAATAGTGAAGTTGTGGTGAATAGTGAAGTTATCGTGAATAGTGAAGTTATGGTGAATAGTGAAGTTATGGTGAGGCAGTGAGTTATGGTGAACAGTAAAGAAAATTATGGTGTGTGAGCAGTGAAGTTATGGTGAACAGTAAAGTTATGGTGAGCAGTGAAGTTATGGTGAACAATAAAGTTATGGTGAACAGTAAAGTTATGGTGAGCAGTGAAGTTATGGTGAACAATAAAGTTATGGTGAGCAGTGAGGGAGAGAAGGAATAAGTTTGGATGTGAATAACACCAGACTTGGGACTCAGATTTAGGAACTGTCACAACACATCACAAGTCGTTGCTTCTAATGACCATTAGCGGATTTAATTTATTTATGTTAACGGAGCAGCAATCATCATTATAGATACCTGGAGAGAGTTCCGGGGGGTCAACGTCCCCTCGGCCCAGTCTGTGACCATACGTTATGGTGGATCAGGGCCTGATGAACCATGCTGTTACTGCTGGTCGTACGCAACCCGGCTTACGAACCACAGCCCGGCTGGTCAGGTACTGACTTTAGGTGCCTGTCCAGTCCCTTCTTAAAGATAGTCAGGGGTCTGTTGGTAATCCCCCTTATGTATGCTGGGAGACAGTTGAACAGACTTGGGTTAAAATTCCATTACATGTTTTCCCCTAATTATAAATGTTAATTAACACTCGTTTGCTAAATTGGACAGTGTACCATATATTCAACTTATTACCCGACAGGTAATACCTTCCATAAGCTAGATAAGCGCGATGTAACCTGCTCCTTTGACTGCAGGTGAGCTCTGTTAGTGGGTCTTAACTGCAGGTGAGCTCTGTTAGTGGGTCTTGACTGCAGGTGAGCTCTGTTAGTGGGTCTTAACTGCAGGTGAGCTCTGTTAGTGGGTCTTGACTGCAGGTGAGCTCTGTTAGTGGGTCTTAACTGCAGGTGAGCTCTGTTAGTGGGTCTTGACTGCAGGTGAGCCCTGTTAGTGGGTCTTAACTGCAGGTGAGCTCTGTTAGTGGGTCTTGACTGCAGGTGAGCTCTGTTAGTAGGTCTTAACTGCAGGTGAGCTCTGTTAGTGGGTCTTAACTGCAGCTGAGCTCTGTTAGTTGGTCTTGACTGCAGGTGAGCTCTGTTAGTGGGTCTTGACTGCAGGTGAGCTCTGTTAGTGGGTCTTAACTGCAGGTGAGCTCTGTTAGTGGGTCTTGACTGCAGGTGAGCTCTGTAGTGGGTCTTGACTGCAGGTGAGCTCTGTTAGTGGGTCTTGATTGCATGTGAGCTCTGTTAGTGGGTCTTGACTGCAGGTGAGCTCTGTTATGTCGGGTCTTGACTGCAGGTGAGCTTGTTAGTGGGTCTTGACTGCGGTGATGGCTCTGTTAGTGGGTCATGGGAATGCAGGTGTACTCTGTTAGTGGGTCTTGGACAGCAGGTGAGCTTGTTAGTGGGTATAGACTTGCAGGTGAGCTCTGTTAGTGGGTCTTGACTGCAGGTGAGCTCTGTTAGTTGGTCTTGACTGCAGGTGAGCTCTGTTAGTGGGTCTTGACTGCAGGTGAGCTCTGTTAGTGGGTCTTAACTGCAGGTGAGCTCTGTTAGTGGGTCTTAACTGCAGGTGAGCTCAGTTAGTGGGTCTTGACTGCAGGTGAGCTCTGTTAGTTGGTCTTGACTGCAGGTGAGCTCTGTTTTAGGTGGGTCCTTGATGCAGGTGAGCTCTGTTAGTGCGTCTTAACTGCAAGTGAGCTCTGTTAGTTGGTCTTGACTGCAGGTGAGCCCTGTTAGTGGGTCGTAACTGCAGGTGAGCTCTGTTAGAGGGTCTTGATGCAGGGTTGAGCTCCGGTTAGTAGGTTTAACTGCAAGGTGAGATCTGGTAGTGGGTCTTAACTGACAAGCTGAGCTCTGTAGTTGGTCTTGACTGCAGGTGAGCTCTGTTAGTGGGTCTTGACTGCAGGTGAGCTCTGTTAGTGGGTCTTAACTGCAGGTGAGCTCTGTTAGTGGGTCTTGACTGCAGGTGAGCTCTGTTAGTGGGTCTTGATTGCAGGTGAGCTCTGTTAGTGGGTCTTGACTGCATGTGAGCTCTGTTAGTGGGTCTTGACTGCAGGTGAGCTCTGTTAGTGGGTCTTGACTGCAGGTGAGCTCTGTTAGTGGGTCTTGACTTGCAGGTGAGCTCTGTTAGCTGGGTCTGTATGCAGGTGAACTCTGTTAGTGGCGTCTTGACTGCAGGTGTGCTCTGTTAGTGGTCTTGACTGCAGGTGAGCTTGTTAGTGGGTCTTGGATGCCCCCCGCAGGTGAGCTCTGTTAGTGGGTCTTGACTGCAGGTGAATTCTGTTAGTGGGTTTTAACTGCAGATGAGCTCTGTTAGTGGGTCTTAACTGCATGTGAATTCTGTTAGTGGGTCTTGACTGTATGTGAGCTCTGTTAGTGGGTCTTGACTGCACGTGAGCTCTGTTAATGGGTCTTGACTGCAGGTTAGCTCTGTTAGTGGGTCTTAACTGCAGGTGAGCTCTGTTAGTGGGTCTTAACTGCAGGTAAGCTCCGTTAGTGGGACTTAACTGCAGGTGAGCTCTGCTAGTGGGTCTTGACTGCTGGGGGAGCTCTGTTAGTGGGTCTTGACTGCAGGTGAGCTCTGTTAGTGGGGTCTTGGCTTGCAGGTGAGCTCTGTTCCTGGGTCTTGACTGCATATGAGCTCTGTCAGTGGGTCTTGACTGCAGGTGAGCTCTCCTAGTGGGTCTTAACTGCAGGTGAGCTCTGTTAGTGGGTCTTAACTGCAGGGGAGCTCTGTTAGTGGGTCTTGACTGCAGGTGAGCTCTGTTAGTGGGTCTTGGCTGCAGGTGAGCTCTGTTCCTGGGTCTTGACTGCATATGAGCTCTGTCAGTGGGTCTTGACTGCATGTGAGCTCTGTTAGTGGGTCTTGACTGCACGTGAGCTCTGTTAATGGGTCTTGACTGCAGGTTAGCTCTGTTAGTGGGTCTTAACTGCAGTGAGCTCTGTAGGGGGCTTAACTGCAGGTAAGCTAACTACATCTGACTTAGTGGGACTTAAAGGAGGTGAGCTCTCGCTAGTGGGATTGACTGCAGGTGAGCTCTCCTGTGGGTTTTAAACTGCAAGGTGTGTTCTGTTAATGGGTTATTATGCAAGGGGAGCTCTGTTAGTGGGTCTTGACTGCAGGGGAGCTCTGTTAGTGGGTCTTGACTGCAGGTGAGCTCTGTTCCTGGGTCTTGACTGCATATGAGCTCTGTCAGTGGGTCTTGACTGCAGGTTGAGCTCTGTTTTAATTTTTAATGGGTTTGTGACTGCAGGTGAGCTCTGTTAGTGGGTCTTAACTGAAGGTGATGCTCTGTTAGTGGGGTCTTGACTGTAGGTTGACGCTCTGTTAGTGGTCTTGATTGCAGGTGACCTCTGTTAGTGGGTCTTGACTGCGGTGGTGCTCTTAGTGGGTCTTGACTGCAGGTGAGCTCTGTTAGTGGGTCTTGACTGCAGGTAAGCTCTGTTAGTGGGTCTTGACTGCAGGTGAGCTCTGTTAGTTGGTCTTGACTGCAGGTGAGCTCTGTTAGTGGGTCTTGAATGCAGGTGAGCTCTGTTAGTGGGTCTTGAATGCAGGTGAGCTCTGTTAGTGGGTCTTGACTGCAGGTGAGCTCTGTTAGTGGGTCTTGACTGCAGTGAGCTCTGTAAGTGGGTCTTGACTGCAGGCGAACTCTTGTTAGTGGGTCTTAATTGCAGGTGAGCTCTGTTAGTGGGTCTTGACTGCAGGTGAGCTCTGTTAGTGGGTCTTGACTGCAGGTGAACTCTGTTAGTGGGTCTTGACTGCAGGTGAACTCTGTTAGTGGGTCTTGACTGCAGGTGAGCTCTGTTAGTGGGTCTTGACTGACAGGGTGACTCTGTTAGTGAGGTTTGACTGCAGGTGAGAGCTCTGTAAGTGGGTCTTGAGCAGGGCGAAAACTCTTGTTATTGGGTCTTAATTGCAGGTGAGCTCTGTTAGTGGGTCTTGACTGCAGGTGAGCTCTGTTAGTGGGTCTTGACTGCAGGTGAACTCTGTTAGTGGGTCTTGACTGCAGGTGAACTCTGTTAGTGGGTCTTGACTGCAGATGAACTCTGTTAGTGGGCCTTGACTGCAGGCGAACTCTGTTAGTGGGTCTTAACTGCAAGTGAACTCTGTTAGTGTGTCTGGCTGCAGGCTGGGGGGGGGGGGGGGGGGGGGGTGCTCTGTAAGTGGGTCCTTACTGCAGGTGAGCTCTGTTAGTTGGTCTTGACTGCAGGTGAGCTCTGTTAGTGGGTCTTGACTGCAGGTGAGCTCTGTTAGTGGGTCTTGACTGCAGGTGAGCTCTGTTAGTGGGTCTTGACTGCAGGTGAGCTCTGTTAGTTGTCTTGGACATGCGTTGGCTCTGTATTAGTGGGTCTGGAACGCAGGTGAACTCTGTTAGT
The DNA here is from genome assembly GCF_026875155.1 of Cherax quadricarinatus. NCBI lineage: Eukaryota > Metazoa > Arthropoda > Malacostraca > Decapoda > Parastacidae > Cherax > Cherax quadricarinatus. Next base: position 2,989,531 of record NC_069445.1, on the reverse strand, counting down.
GGGTCTTGACTGCAGGTGAGCTCTGTTAGTGGGTCTTGACTGCAAGCGAACTCTGTGAGTGGGTCTTGACTGCTGGTGAGCTCTGTTAGGGGTGTTGACTGCAGGTGAGCTGTATTAGTGGGTCTTGACTGCAGCTTGAACTCTGTTACTGGAGTTTACTGGAGAGACGTTAGGGGTCAACTCCCCCGCAACCCGGTCTGTGACCAGGCCTCCTGGTGGATCAGAGTATGATCAACAAGGGGTTACTGTGGCTGGCACGCAAAACCAACGTACGAGCACAGCCCGGTGGTCAGGAACGACTTTGGTGCGGTCCAGGCCAGGTTAAGACTGCCCAGGGGTCTGTTGGTAATCCCCCTTGTGTATGCTGGGGGGCAGTTGAACATCTCGGGGCCCCTGACACTTATTTTTTGGTCTCTTAACGTGCTAGTCACACGTGTTTTTTTGGGGGGGTGTGATCGTTTGCCAAATTTTTTGTTTGTAGGGGTTTGATTTTCGTGTTCAATTTCGTACTAGCCCCTCTAGGATTTTCCAGGTGTTTAATCATGTATCTCTCCCGCCTGTATTCCGGGGAATCGGGTTTTCGGAAACCCTCAACGCTCCAGAATTGGGGTGTTTATCTCCGTTAGCCGCCGTGAAATTTCCCTTGTACATTTTCTAAGTCAGAAATTTTCACCCTTGAAAGGGTGTTATGGCCAAAAATTTTTTCCCACCCTAGATAAAAACAAGTGACCTAAAGGGTCATCGGGGTTTGGGCCCCCCTAGTTTTGAAGGTTCTCATTTCCATCCTGTCATTTTTCTAGCAGATCTTTGATACAATGTTGGTCCTGAAGGTAGATCCCGAATGACCTCCCAGGGTCTTTGATTTTGGTGGTTCGTTATTTTGTGGCCGAATTTTTTTTTTACTCTATGAAAATTTAATTTTTCCTCGTGTTTTACCATATTGAGTAATTGAAATTTATAATAAAATAAAAATAATAATAATAATAATAAAAATAATAATAATAAAAAATATCTTTTTTTTAACAATACATTACAAGGTTACAGTCCTAGTTATAACAATGACATACTATAAAAAAAGTCCCTTGTTTTGCTCGCATTTTGGGAATTAGGTCAGGTCCAGAATGCACCCCACCAGTGACTAAACCCGGTAACCCCTTTTACTGTGGGGGAACATTTTCAAATGGAAAGAAAAACCCCCAAGTTTCTCTTGGCTGGGGAAACGAACCTGCCCCGCCGTGTGAAGCGGAGCGGGAACCACCAGGCCACCCTCGTTGAATTCATATTTTTTTCTGCACCCAAAGAAAGATTTGGTTTTATGCCGCCTGGAGCCTTTCGTGTCGCATGGAAGACCTTTCAGCAGATCGGGTGTTCTGAAAAGGAAGAACGGTGCGTGGCTGACATCCTTGTCTATCGGATATGAGGAGAGGAAAAATGGGAGCGAGTCTGTCCTTGTGGGCAGAGCTTTTTTCCCCTGCTGCCCCGGACTTTACCTTTTGACGTACTCTTGTGTTTTTTTAGTGAGGGAAATTTAGATCCATCGACCCCTTTTCCTGTTATTCCTTTAGCACGCATTTTGTGGCATTACGCCCATGGCACCTTTCAAAGGGTTTTGAAAATCGCTAATTCTCTGCATTCTTTTTTCTTTAGTGCATTTGGACCTTGTTGTAGTGATCCATAGTTGAGCAAAGGAGCGACCGTTCTAAACCCATGTTCCTGGGTTTTTTTGGGGTTTTTGGGGTTTTTTTTTGGTTTGTTTTTTTTTTTTTTGTGTTGGTTTTTTCTTTTTTCTTTAACCCCCATGGGAGTGGGGTGGGTGTTTTTTTTTAGAACTTAGATTTTTTGTATGGGTTTGCTCAGGTAGGTTTTTTGGGGTTTTAAATACCCCCTTTTGGGGAAAGAGGGGCTTGTTGGGGTTTTTTGCGGGGAAAACCGTTGTGGGTCTTGACGAGGTGAACTGTTGGGGTTTTATGCAGGGAGTCTGTTTGTGGGTCTTACTGCAGGGGACTTGTTTGTGGGTCTTTACGCAGGGACCTTTTTAGGGGGTCTTGACTCGGGGAGCTCTGTTAGTGGGTCTTAACTGCTGGTGAGCTCTGTTAGTGGGTCTTGACTGCTGGTGAGCTTCGACTACAACACTGACTTTTTCTTAAACTAGCTCCTACTAGCTAAGATCATCAAGTATTATATTTAACCGTGTCAGCTTTCCAGTCATCATATTAGTGCTAGTAATCCCTCTCACAAAGCTTCATTGTTACCGTCGACACAACCATGAATTAAATATGACGTTGTAATTATTTGTGAGTAGATCTGTTCACGACAGCAGATGTATTATTCTCCCGATTTTCTATCTTTACCGTCACAGACCTAAATACAAATATATTAATTTTCTGATTTCACTTGGTTTCAACATAGCTGATATTCACTGTCTTGATGCAACCTTTGCAGCAGCTCTCAACAATATTACTGTCAACTCACACCAACGTTCTCTGAGCAGAATTTTCTTTGTTTTCAAAACCACAGGAAAGTTCTCAGGTTTTATTTCCTATTTTCAATGTATTATTTTTTTCATATTTACAGTTATGTGCTTTGTTTTGATTTCTTCCACACACACATATATACATATATAATGCAAATAATCGCAGACAGTGCATTGTTTGCATATATATATATTATATATATATATATATTATATATATATTATATATATATTATAATATATATTATATATTATATATATTATATATGTCGTGCCGAATAGGCAGAATTTGCTATCTTGGCTTAAATAGCAACGTTCATCTTGCCATATAGGACAAGTGAAAATTTGTGTATGCAATAATTTCGCCAAAATCATTCTGAACCTAACGAAAAAAATATATTTCACTGCGTTTGTTTAGTATTAAATTAATGTAAACAAATCTAAAATATATTTAGTTGGGTTAGGATAAAATAAATTGTTCTTGTTATAATAAGTTTAGGTAAGTTTTCTAAGATTCTTTTGGTACAAAATTAAATTTTTTTACATTAACATTAATGAAAAATATATATCTATAAACTTATAAGATAAAATTTTAGAAAGCACGTAATTTTAAATGAGTTCTTGCTAATCGACCAGTTTTACATATTCGGAAATAATATATATATATATATATATATATATATATTTATATATATATATATATATATATATATATATATATATTTAAGAAGAAAATACAGGTGTACAGATAAATAATGAAGTACAGTGGAGCCTCGGCTTATGAATGCCCCACCATGCGAATTTTTTAGGATACAAACAGTCGCTTGGTTGATTTTTTGCTTCTGGATACAAACGAAATTTCAGGATGCAAACTTCCCCCTCAAGAGAGGTTCTTTGGTGAGGGGCTTTTGATTTAAGGAATTGGATCTGTGCTCCAGCTCCCTAAATTAATAATAATAATAATAATAATGCCTCGGTGGGAGACGGCCGACTTGTTGAAAAAAAAAAAAAAAAAATAATAATAATGATAATGATAATAATGGTAATAATAATAATTCTCCATGGGGAAGTGGAACAGAATTCTTCCTCCGTAAGCCATGCGTGTCGTAAGAGGCGACTAAAATGCCGGAAGCAAGGGGCTGGTAACCCCTTCTCCTGTATATATTACTAAATGTAAAAGGAGAAACTTTCGTTTTTCCTTTTGGGCCACCCCGCCTTGGGGGGATACGGCCGGTGTGTTGAAAGATATATATATTATTATATATTATTTATATAATATATATTATTTATTATATATATATATATTTATATATATTATTTATATACATTATATATATATATATATATATAATATATTATATATATATATATATATATACTTAAATTATATAATATATTATATATATATTATATATATTATTTTATATATATTTATATATATATATATATATATATATAATATATATATATATATTTATATATATATATATATATATATATATATGATGAGTTGCGAGAATTTTGCTACTTCCAGTTTGGTTCGTCTGGTGCTAGCCAGGTAAACCGTGCTGTTGCTGCTGGAGGCCCACTGTCCATCACAGTTTGGTGTATCTGGCATCTGGCAAAGATACTTGTACAGCTTCCTCTTCAAGACTTCTACACTTGTTCCAGCAGTGTTTCTGATATCTTCTGGTAATATATTTAATGATCTAGGGTCACGGATGTTGATAGTTGTTTCCTTATTTTGCCTTCCACTCCTCTGCTTTTCACTTGATTTATTTTGTAATTCCTCTCACATCTCTAGCTCCAGTATGTTGTTATGGCAGTGTGCAGATTTAGAACCAAACTCTCAAGTACTTTCCAGGTAAATATTATCATGCATCTATCTCTCCTCCACTTCACTGAGCACATATTTAAGACTTTAAGGTGTTTCCAGTAATTTACTGGCTCTGCGGACCTTGAACGATTTCTATATTAGTTCCAGCTCTGATATTTCTCCTGAACGGTGCCGTCAACACTGAGCAGTATTCCATATGAGGGAGCACTAGCGATTCAAAAAATGCCACCATTGCGCTTTGTAAAGTTTCAGCATATGCAATAATCGCGAACAAGTGATACAAGATGCAAAACAGTTACGGGGGGAGGGGGTGTTAATGAAAATAAGCATATATAAAGGCCAACATCACTGAATATTTAGTAATGACCTACCGATCACAACATTAGTGACATATCAGTTCTGATCCTTAAAGTATCTGGCATCTGTCAGCAGGAAATTTCCTACTTACAGATGGGTCTGGGGAAAGAGGCAAGAGGGAAATGATCCTATATTTAGAGGCTGACCCATCTAACTCTTAGGTAAACACTGGTTTAACTGTAAGAGTATACAGAAGCAACAGAACCTGAGTACCCCTCAAATCATCATGTAGTTTGACCTTTACGACAGTCCCTTTAGTTCAGATAGGAATCTGGCTTCAGATTATGTACAATACCTTCAGTTAAAAATGAAGCAAGTTTCAGTAAAGTGAAACTTGCTTCATAATGAACACTTATTATGTTTTATAACTGCTGAATCTAAAACATTACTTTCCAGCCTAGAGGAACACGGACCCAAGACTCTGGCTTCTAACTAATTTTTCAGTTTTTGCATGTCTGGTGTGGTTCAAAATTGCATATCAGTGTTGTGTTAACCTAACATCTAGAGGTTTTGCCAGTCTGTCCCATGTAAGACAAGTTGCAACCATTACAACTGCTCCCGTTAGAACTGCCAACACAGTATATAACTGAATTCATAATCAAAATATTTTTAACCATCCATGGATTCTTAAAAACTACTTGTATGTTGAATAATTTCAGATCATTCAGCAGGACAGATAAAATAGATAAATTCTCATTGTATGGAAGAACCTGCACATTCTTCATCTGAGTTACTATCCTAGGTTCAATCCCATGGTAAGTTTTCCTAGCTGTTAACAATGCAATTTCTACGAAGTCATTAGGGTACCATAGTTTGATGGCAATATCAAACACATTCCTAATTTCCTCATAGAGTAGGCTGTCACAATCATAGTGAGAAAGTAAAGTAAGAGGACACAAGTGCAACTAATTTTGACATTTTCTTTAGGCATTGTTTCGCTCTCCATAACTTTTAGAAGTCTCCCCTTTAAATGTTACTGTTTTCTCGTCTCTTTAAATGGATATGCTGTCCCCTTGGTGGCCACCCCATTATTGCCAATGACTTCTATATATGTAAAGTTACTGATGTAGTGGGATGTGGCCGAATTTTTTTATTATTGCCTCGTTAATTTCGTTTAGGATATTGCAATATCAATGCTTGTGGGATTATTCTAGCGCTATAATATTCACACTTCTGGCTGTGGGCAGTGGTGAGCCAGCTAGCACTTTCTGTGCCCTTCTCTCTCTTTCTCTGTCCCTCAGTTACTCAAGTGAAGACGTCCTTTGGGAACGTACTTGTTTGGACATCATCGACTTTTCTGCAATTTTCCAATCTCCTGACGATGTGTTGATTGCAATACGAATTCAGTGAGGGAACATAACGGTCACCATGGGTAGGTGAGGTCAGTGAGGGAAGGCCTATTGGAGGAGGAGGAGGAGGCGGAGGTTGAGGGGTAAAACTGTCTCCCCCTTCCCCAAACAGACGCGCATACACCGTGTGCTCGTGTCACAATAATGGAGTGTTTGTTCACCGTGTGTATAGTGTATATAGTGTATAGTGCGTAGTATGAGCATGGTATGCGTATAGCATGTGTAGTGTAAAGCGGCGTGTCGTTTATAGTGGGGGCTGTGCACAGAGCATAGTGGTGTATAGTAACAGGTGCACAGAGCATAGTGGTGTATAGTAACAGGTGCACAGAGCATAGTGGCGTATAGTAACAGGTGCACAGAGCATAGTGGCGTATAGTAACAGGTGCACAGAGCATAGTGGCATATAGTAACAGGTGCACAGAGCATAGTGGCGTATAGTAACAGGTGCACAGAGCATAGTGGCGTATAGTAACAGGTGCACAGAGCATAGTGGCGTATAGTAACAGGTGCTCAGAGCATTGTGTTGTATAGTGACTTGTCCTGGGAGGGAGTGAGTGCCCTACTCCGCCTCATCACACATCTTCCACTCCTCCCTTCCCTCCACAGGCCACCACAAGGAGGGGAGACCCCTCTCTTCCCCCTACCACAACCATGAACCACATGCGGTATGGCAGATGATGAAGCCAGCCAGCCACAAAGCCAGGGAAACAGTGCACCCAACAATGAAAGAAGAGGCACATGTCAGGTGTACGGAGTTTCGAGCACGCAACAGGGATGGTCGCATTCGTGCACACAATGGGTGTGCAGGATCACATATGCCCCCAGCAGAGAGCAGCCCACAGCCTCCACAGGCAGATGACAATTCCAATGGCAACCTCCTCACTTGTGATAACCTTCTGTTGGCATTCAAATCCACTGCTAACAGTACCCTATCCCACATCCCTAAAGCGGCTCGCCCATATGCAGCAGGTGAATGAAGGTTCCACCAACTTAGAAGCCCGAGGCACCATCCAAGCATGGCGCAATCTGCTAATGTTCGGCAATGTCTGTCTTGCAGTTCCTGAGAGACGAGGCAAACTGCTAACCACGTCAGTTATCAAGGCAGTGCGCAACTACCGAATAATTACAAGTGACGACACTGTAGCCCCCAAAGATGAGACCACAGCCCAAGCACTAAGAGACCAGCATCCAACCAGGGACACCATAGCCATCAACAACAACCCTGAGGAAGACCCCATCACTGAACAATTAATTTTGCCTGAATCGGAAGTCTATAAGGGGATTGTGTCATTTCCTGCAGGATCTGCAGGAGGTTACACTGGAATTCGACCTCAGCACCTCAAGGAGATGGTAAATCCAGTACTCGGTGCATCTGCATCACTTCTTCTCACCGAGTTGACAACTTTCGTCAACAACTGCCTGGCTGGGCGAATCCCAGAAGAAATTAAACCTTTCTTTTTTGGAGCCTCACTGTGTGCCTTGAAGAAGAAGGATGGGGGAATCAGACCCATTGCGGTTGGAAACACTCTTCGCCGTCTCGTTGCCAAATCATCAGTAAGAAACATTCGCCTAGAAGCTGCCAGTTTACTCCAGCCACACCAACTGGGCTTTGGGGTCCCTCAAGGCAGTGAAGCTGCAGCTCATGCGGCAAGGGCCTACATCAGGGACCTACCAGAAGACAAGGCCGTAGTCAAACTTGACTTTAGAAATGCCTTTAATATGGTAAAGAGAGATGCTGTCTTGCCAGCTGTTCGGGATCGCTTCCCCCAGTCTTTTTCCCTTCATTTCAGCCGGCTACAGCAAACCCTCAATTCTTTTGTTTGGAGAACATGAAATTCTCTCATGAGAAGGTGTTCAGCAGGGTGACCCACTAGCTCCACTTCTCTTCTGCTTGGCAGTAAGAGAACTAACTTCCAGCCTAAGCAGCGAGCTCAATATCTGGTACCTGGATGATGGCACTCTGGCAGGTACTGAAGAGTCCCTGGTAGGGGACCTACAACTGGTGAAAACACAGGGAGAAGACTTGGGACTCTCCTCAATCCCTCCAAGTGTGAAATCATCACAGCAAACAAGAAATAATCAATGCTGTGCGAAGAATCCTCCCAGAAGTCTCTACTACCACTCCGTCCAACAGTACCCTCTTGGGAGCACCGCTGGGTCACCAGGCCATCGACACAGTCCTCAAGGACAAATTAAATGACCTGATGAGAATGGAGGAGAGAATAAGCAATCTTGATGCCCATGATGCTCTGTATCTCCTCACAAGGTGCCTTACTATTCCAAGATTCACTTACTTCCTCAGGTGTGCACCCTCTTTTGACAACCCAACACTCGACGAATATGACGCACACCTGAGGTCAACCCTTAAGAAGGCACTGAACCTGTCACTAGAGGATCAGCAATGGGATCAGGCAACCCTCCCAGTACGACTGGGAGGTATAGTGGTGCGCAAAGCAACGCATGTTGCTTTACCTGCTTTTCTGTCTTCATGTTTGGCTTCCAGTGCTTTAGTCAACATGATTGTTCCCGAACGCTTGAGAGACACGGTAGGAGCTCAAGACCCCAGGTTTACTGAAGCAGCGATTCGGTGGGACACCCTTACAGATTCCTCCAGTAGACCAGCTCCTCCCAAAGAACACAAACAGTCCCACTGGGACAAACCAATCATGGAAAAAATCGCCAACACAATGCTCTCCAATGCCTCGGGAAAGGACAAAGCTCGTCTCCTGGCAGTGAAGGCACCACACTCAGGAGATTTTCTGTTTGCTGTTCCCAATTCCTCCTTGGGCACTCGACTAGACCCACAGGCCATTCGGATTGGTGTTGCTCTTCGCCTAGCCGCCCCCATCCTCACTGAACATAGGTGTATTTGCGGCAGGGCGACAGCTGATCAATTCGGACTTCATGGTCTCGTGTGTCACACAGCAGAAGGGAAGTATGCCAGGCATGAGGAGGTCAATGATATAAAGAGAAGCCTCGCCACAGCCCGTTGCCCAGCTCAACGGGAACCCCAAGTGCAGAGGTCTGACGGAAGTCTAAAGCGTCCTGATGGAGCCACTATGCTACCTTGGAAGGATGGAAAGCAGATTGCCTGGGACTACACATGTGCCGCCACATTGGCAGACACCTACTTGCCATACTCTGTAGTGGAAGTGGGTGGAGCGGCCAGCCACAGGGAGACTCAGAATATCCGCAAATATGAAGACCTTCCCCCTTGCTATAACTTCATCCCAATAGGGTCAGAGACCCTTAATGGGGCAAGTGTGCCAAATCCTAAAGCGGGGAAAACCATGAAACGGAAGGGAGTTCTATTCCGAGATGAGTCTCGAGGTGCTACCTATGTCGGTTCTACTTTGTATCTGTAGTTTATGTGAATTTACTTGTATCGTATTTTGTGATGTTCTGTAATTTTTTTTTATAAATAATATATATATATATATATATTTTATATATATATATATATATATATATATATATATATATATATATTATATATTTTCAACAAGTCGGTCGTCTCCCACCGAGGCAGGGTGACCCAAAAAAGAAACAAAATCCCCAAAAAGAAAATACTTTCATCATCATTCAACAGTTTCACCACACTCACACATTATCACTGCTTTTGCAGAGGTGCTCAGAATACAACAGTTTAGAAGCATATATGTATAAAGATACACAACATATCCCTCCAAACTGCCAATATCCCAAACCCCTCCTTTAAAGTGCAGGCATTGTACTTCCCATTTCCAGGACTCAAGTCCGACTATATGAAAATAACCGGTTTCCCTGAATCCCTTCACTAAATATTACCCTGCTCACACTCCAACAGATCGTCAGGTCCCAAATATCATTTGTCTCCATTCACTCCTATCTAACACACTCATGCACGCTTGCTGGACGTCCAAGCCCCTCGCCCACAAAACCACCTTTACCCCCTCTTTCCAACCCTTTCGAGGACGACCCCTACCCCTCTTTCCTTCCCCTATAGATTTATATGCTTTCCATGTCATTCTACTTTGATCCATTCTCTCTAAATGACCAAACCACCCCAACAACCCCTCTACTGCCCTCTGACTAATGCTTTTATTAACTCCACACCTTCTCCTAATTTCCACACTCCGAATTTTCTGCATAATATTTACACCACACATTGCCCTTAGACAGGACATCTCCACTGCCTCCAACCGTCTCCTCGCTGCTGCATTTACCACCCAAGCTTCACATCCATATGAGAGTGTTGGTACTGCTATACTTTCATACATTCCCTTCTTTGCCTCCATAGATAACGGTTTTTGACTCCACATATACCTCAACGCACCACTCACCTTTTTTCCTTCATCAATTCTATGATTAACCTCATCCTTCATAAATCCATCTGCCGACACGTCAACTCCCAAGTATCTGAAAACATTCACTTCTTCCATACTCCTCCTCCCCAATTTGATATCCAATTTTTCTTTATCTAAATCATTTGATACCCTCATCACCTTACTCTTTTCTATGTTCACTTTCAACTTTCTACCTTTACACACATTCTCAAACTCATCCACTAACCTTTGCAATTTTTCTTTAGAATCTCCCATAACACAGTATCATCAGCAAAAAGTAACTGTGTCAATTCCCATTTTGAATTTGATTCCCCATAATTTAATCCCACCCCTCTCCCGAACACCCTAGCATTTACTTCTTTTACAACCCCTTCTATAAATATATTAAACAACCATGGTGACATTACACATCCCTGTCTAAAACCTACTTTTACCGGGAAGTATTCTTCCTCTCTTCTACACACCCTAACCTGAGCCTCACTATCCTCATAAAAGCTCTTTACAGCATTTAGTAACTTACCACCTATTCCATAAACTTGCAACATCTGCCACATTGCTCCTCTATCCACTCTATCATATGCCTTTTCTAAATCCATAAATGCAATAAAAACTTCCCTACCTTTATCTAAATACTGTTCACATATATGCTTCAATGTAAACACTTGATCTACACATCCCCTACCCACTCTGAAGCCTCCTTGCTCATCTGCAATTCTACATTCTGTCTTACCTCTAATTCTTTCAATTATAACTCTACCGTATACTTTTCCTGGTATACTCAGTAAACTTATTCCTCTATAATTTTTACAATCTCTTTTGTCCCCTTTCCCTTTATATAAAGGGACTATACATGCTCTCCGCCAATCCCTAGGTACCTTCCCCTCTTTCATACATTTATTAAACAAAAGTACCAACCACTCCAACACTATATCCTCCCCTGCTTTTAACATTTCTGTCATGATCCCATCAGTTCCAGCTGCTTTACCCTACGTAATGCCTCACGTACCTCCACCACACTTACATTCTGCTCTTCTTCACACCTAAAAGATGGTATACCTCCCTGGCCAGTGCATGAAATTACCGCCTCCCTTTCTTCCTCAACATTTAAAAGTTCCTCAAAATATTCTCGCCATCTACCTAATACCTCCCTCTCCCCATCTACTAACTCCCCTACTCTGTTTTTAACGGACAAATCCATACTTTCCCTAGGCTTTCTTAACTTGTTCAACTCACTCCAAAATTTTTTCTTATTTTCATTAAAATTTCTTGACAGTGCCTCTCCCACTCTATCATCTGCTCTCCTTTTGCACTCTCTCACCTCTCTCTTCACCTTTCTTTTACTCTCCATATACTCTGCTCTTCTTATAACACTTCTGCTTTGTAAAAACCTCTCGTAAGCTACCTTTTCTCTTTTATCACACCCTTTACTTCATCATTCCACCAATCACTCCTCTTTCCTCCTGCCCCCACCCTCCTATAACCACAAACTTCTGCCCCACATTCTAATACTGCATTTTAAAATTATTCCAACCCTCTTCAACCCCCCCACTACTCATCTTTGCACTAGCCCACCTTTCTGCCAATAGTCGCTTATATCTCGCCCGAACTTCTCCTCCCTTAGTTTATACACTTTCACCTCCCTCTTACTTGTTGTTGCCACCTTCCTCTTTTCCCATCTACCTCTTACTCTAACTGTAGCTACAACTAAATAATGATCTGATATATCAGTTGCCCCTCTATAAACATGTACATCCTGGAGCCTACCCATCAACCTTTTATCCACCAATACATAATCTAACAAACTACTTTCATTACGTGCTACATCATACCTTGTATATTATTTATCCTCTTTTTCATAAAATATGTATTACTTATTACCAAATTTCTTTCTACACATAGCTCAATTAAAGGCTCCCCATTTGCATTTACCCCTGGCACCCCAAATTTACCTACTACTCCCTCCATAACATTTTTACCCACTTTAGCAATGAAATCCCCAACCACCATTACTCTCACACTTGATTCAAAACTCCCCACGCATTCACTCAACATTTCCCAGAATCTCTCTCTCTCTCCTCTACACTTCTCTCTTCTCCAGGTGCATACACGCTTACTATAACCCACTTTTCACATCCAATCTTTATTTTACTCCACATAAT
>NC_069445.1:2949531-2974531 GCF_026875155.1 Cherax quadricarinatus | reverse complement strand
TTTTATCTTAATAGTTCTTGTTCTTATTACTTTTCCTTTTATATCCACGGGGAAGTGGAATAAGAATCTTTCCTCCGTAAGCCATGCGTGTAGTAAAAATTATAGAGGAATAAGTTTACTGAGTATACCAGGAAAAGTGTATGGTAGGGTTATTATTGAAAGAATTAGAGGTAAGACAGAATGTAAGATTGCGGATGAGCAAGGAGGTTTTAGAGTGGGTAGGAGATGTGTAGATCAAGTGTTTACATTGAAACATATATGTGAATAGTATTTAGATAAAGGTAGGGAAGTTTTTATTGCATTTATGGATTTAGAAAAGGCATATGATAGAGTGGATAGGGAAGCAATGTGGCAGATGTTGCATGTATATGGAATAGGTGGTACGTTACTAAATGCTGTAAAGAGTTTTTTTGAGAATAGTGAGGCTCAGGTTAGGGTGTGTAGGAGAGAGGGAGAATACTTCCCGGTAAAAGTAGGTCTTAGACAGGGATGTGTAATGTCACCATGGTTGTTTAATATATTTATAGATGGGGTTGTAAAAGAAGTAAATGCTAGGGTGCTCGGGAGAGGGGTGGGATTAAATTATGGGGAATCAAATACAAAATGGGAATTGACACAGTTACTTTTTGCTGATGATACTGTGCTTATGGGAGATTCTAAAGAAAAATTGCAAAGGTTAGTGGATGAGTTTGGGAGTGTGTGTAAAGGTAGAAAGTTGAAAGTGAACATAGAAAAGAGTAAGGTGATGAGGGTATCAAATAATTTAGATAAAGAAAAATTGGATATCAAATTGGGAAGGAGGAGTATGGAAGAAGAAAATGTTTTCAGATACTTGGGAGTTGACGTGTCGGCGGATGGATTTATGAAGGATGAGGTTAATTATAGAATTGATGAGGGAAAAAAGGTGAGTGGTGCGTTGAGGTATATGTGGAGTCAAAAAACGTTATCTATGGAGGCAAAGAAGGGAATGTATGAAAGTATAGCAGTACCAACACTCTTATATGGGTGTGAAGCTTGGGTGGTAAATACAGCAGCGAGGAGGCGTTTGGAGGCAGTGGAGATGTCCTGTCTAAGGGCAATGTGTGGTGTAAATATTATGCGGAAAATTCGGAGTGTGGAAATTAGGAGAAGGTGTGGAGTTAATAAAAGTATTAGTTTGAGTGCTGAAGAGTGGTTGTTGAGGTGGTTTGGTCATTTAGAGAGAATGGTTCAAAGTAGAATGACATGGAAAGCATTTAAATCTGTAGGAGAAGGAAGGTGGGGTAGGGGTCGTCCTCGAAAAGGTTGAAATTAAGGGGTAAGGGAGGTTTTGTGGGCGAGGGGCTTGGACTTCCAGCAGGCGTGCATGAGCATGTTAGATAGGAGTGAATGGAGACGAATGGTATTTGGGACCTGACGATCTGTTGGAGTGTGAGCAGAGTAATATTTAGTGAAGGGATTCAGGGAAACAGGTTATTTTAATATAGCCGGACTTGAGTCCTGGAAATTGGAAGTACAATGCATACACTCTAAAGAAGTTTTGGGATATTAGCAGTTTGGAGGGATATGTTGTGTCTTTTTATACGTATATGCTTCTAAACTGTTGTGTTCTGAGCACCTCTGCAAAAACAGTGATTATGTTTGAGTGAGGTGAAAGTGTTGAATGATGATGAAAGTATTTTCTTTTTGGGGATTTTCTTTCTTTTTGGGTCACCCTGCCTCGGTGGGAGACGGCCGACTTGTTGAAAAAAAATATTCAATAAGATCAGAGTAAACAGGTGATTTCAGAATATCCAAAACAACCACTGTGAAAGAATAGTGAAATTCCAACCGCTGTCGTGACTACTCACATTATAAAAGAACAATTAATGTAATGCATCAAAGGAAGGCATATAAAGGGTCTAGCCCACACCTCACTATCACATCCCACAACAAAGCAACACCTGACGCGCGACTCGTAATAAAGAGAACATTGCAGGAGACCCGCTGGCCCAACTAGACAGGTCGTTCATGCAACCCACAAACAAACTATTCTACCCAAGAATTAAGATTTATTATTTGTCCAATGTATTATTCAATTCTTCCCAAATTCTATTAATTATAAATGGATCTAATTTATATAAACCAAAGGAAATATATTATTGTCAAAACTGCAAATTATGAAACAAGATTCATTTATATTCCTGTCGACCATGGACTTGCTTGATACAACTTTCTCAACTTTTTGAAAATTAATTGGATGGTTAAAATCTCACACATGAATAAATAGAGCATTGGTATCTTGTCCAGTTCTAATGCTATATTTATGTTGCTTTAATTTTAGTTCAAGACTTTTACCAGTTTGACCCTAATAAACTTTATCGCAAATTTTACAAGGAATCTTATAAACACGTCTGTCAGAATTTTGGGGGGAATTCTTTATCAAAAGTTTTTTTACTGTATCAAGATTTTTAAATACAACTTTGATATTAAAAGTCTAGTTGGGCCAGCGGGCCTGCTGCAGTGTTCTCTTTCTTACGAGTCGCGCGTCAGGTGTTGCTTTGTTGTGGGATGTGATAGTGAGGTGTGGGCTAGACCCTTTATATGCCTTCCTATGATGCATTACTCTTATTGTTCATTGATAATGTGAGTAGCTACGAAAGTGCTTGGAATTTCTCTATTCTTTCACAGTGGTTGTTTTGCATATATATATAAATATATATATATATATATATATATATATATATATATATATATATATATATATATATATATATATATATATATATATATATATATATATATATATATATATATGCAAGGAATTCGCAAAAGCAGGAGAAATATACAGAAACACTGATCTCTGGCTGAAGGAGACTCATTCATTCAACACTTTCACCTCACTCACACATAATCACTGTTTTCGCAGAGGTGCTCAGAATACAACAGTTTAGAATCATATACGTATAAAGATACAAAACATATCCCTCCAAACTGCCAATATCCCAAACCCCTCCTTTAGAGTGCAGACATTGTACTTCCCATTTCCAGGACTCGAGTCCGGCTATATAAAAACAACCAGTTTCCCTGAATACCTTCACTAAATATTACCCTGCTCACACTCCAACAGCTCGTCAGGTCCCAAAAACCATTCGTCTCCATTCACGCCTATCTAATGTGCTCATGCACGCTTGCTGGACGTCCAAGCCCTTCGCCCACAACACCACCTTTAACCCCTCCCTCCAACCTTTTCGAGGATGACCCCTACCCCGCCTTCCTTCCCCTACAGGTTTATACGCTCTCCATATCATTCCACTTTCGTTGTTTTTGTTTATTATTAAATTACTGTAAACTTTTCTACAATATATATTTAGCTGGATTAGGCTAAATTAATTTGAGCTTGTTATAATAAGGTTAGGTAAGTTTTCTAAGGCTCATTTGATACAAAATTATTAATTTTGACATAAACATAAGTGAAAAAAAATGTATATTTAAATGTATAAGAGAAAAATTTAGATTGGACTTAATTTTAAATGAGTTCTATATAACTGACCAGCTTTACGTATCCGGCAGGCATGCGTGAGCGTGTTTGATAGGAGTGAATGGAGACAAATGGTTTTTAATACTTGACGTGCTGTTGGAGTGTGAGCAAAGTAACATTTATGAAGGGGTTCAGGGAAACCGGCAGGCCGGACTTGAGTCCTGGAGATGGGAAGTACAGTGCCTGCACTCTGAAGGAGGGGTGTTAATGTTGCAGTTTAAAAACTGTAGTGTAAAGCACCCTTCTGGCAAGACAGTGATGTACTTGTAATACACTTGTAAGTCCCCCCCCCCCTATACAGGTACTTGTATACCTTGTACTATGTACTTGTATACCTTGTAAATTTACTTTATACCTTCGTGCATGTACTTGTATACCTTGTACATGTTACTTGTATCCTTGTACATGTACTTGTTATACCTTTGTAAAATAGTACTTTGTATACCTTGCTACATTGTACTTGTATACTTGTTACATGTACTTGTATACCTTGGACATTTACTTGTAATACCTTGCTAATGTACTCTGTATACCTTGTACATGTACCTTGTATTACCTTGGTACATGTGGCTTGTATACCTTGTACCATGTATTGTTTACCTTGTGCATGTTCTTGTATTCCTTGTACATGTACTTGTATACGTTGTTACATGTACTTGTATACCTTGTAATGTACATTCCCGTATAACTTGTACATGACTTGTATACCTTGTACATGTAATTGTATAACCTTGTGCATGTACTTGTATACCTTTGTACATGTACTTGTATACCTTGATAATGTACTTGAATATCCTTGTACATTACATTGTTTAAACGTTGTACATGTACTTGTTACCTTGTAATGTACTTGTATACGTTGTACATGTGCTTTATACCTTGTACATGTACTTGTATTACCTTTGTGTCATGTATTGTATACCTTGTACATGTACTGTATTCGTTGTATCATTGTACTTGTATACCTTGTCACATGTACTTGTATACCTTGTAATGTACTTGTATACCTTGTTCATGTTACTTGTTAATATACCTTGTGCATGTACTTGTATGCCTTGTACATGTACTTGTTACCTTGTACATGTACTTGTATACCTTGTACATGTACTTGTATACCTTGTACATGTATTGTATACGTTGTACATGTACTTGTCTACCTTGTACATGTACATTGTATACGTTTGTACATGTGCTTGTATACCTGGTTCATGTACTTGTATACCTTTGTGCATGTTCTTGTATGACTTGTACATGGACTTGTATACGTGTACATGTACTTGTATTACCTTGTACATGTTCTGTATACCTTGTACATGTACTTTGTATACCTTGTACATGTACTTGTATACCTTGTGCATGCTACTTGTTTACCTTGTACATTACTTGCTATACCTTGTACATGTCACTTGATACTTGTACCATTTTCTTGTATACCTTGTTACATGTCCTTGTATAACTTGCTTACATGTACTTGTATACGTTGCTACATGTGCTTGCTATACCTTGTACAGGTACTGTATACTTGTTTTGCATTGGTTTTAACTTGTATACCTTGTACAGGATAATTGTATACGTTGGACATGTACTTGTATACCTTGTCATGTACTTGAATTTAACCTTGTTATGTACTTGTATACCTTGGTACATGTTAACTTGTATACCTTGTACATGTACTTGTAACCTTGTAACATGTCACTTGTATACGTTGTACTATGACTTGTATACCTTGAATACATGTACTTGTATACGTTGTACATGTGCTGGTATACCTCCTGTACATGTATTGTGTTTACCTTGTTGCATTGTACCTTGTATACTTAACCTTGTACCATGTACTTGTATACGTTGTACATGTACTTGTATTTCCCTTGACATGTAATTGATATACCTTGTTCATGTACTATGTATACCTTGTACATGTACTTGTATACCATGTGCATGTTTTTTTATACCTTGTACATGTATTGTATACCTTGTACATGTACTTGTATACCTTGATACATGTTCTTGTTTACCTTGTTACAATGTACTTGTATACGTTGTACATTGTACTTGTTACCTTTGATACATGTACATTGTATCGTTGTACATTGCTTGTATACCTTGTACATGTACTTGTATACCTTGTGCATGTACTTGTATTACCTTGTCAGTACTTGTATACGTATTGTACTTGTACTTGTATACCTTGTATCATGTACTTGTATACGTTGTACCTGTACTTGGTATACCTGCTTACATGTACTTGTATACCGTTGTACATGTACTCTTGTATGCCTTGTACATGTACTTGTATACGTTGTACATGTACTTGTATACCTGTGCTACATGTACTTGTATACCTTGTACATGTATTGTATACGTTGTACATGTACTTTGTATACCTTGTACATGTACTTGTATACGTTGTACATGTGCTTGTATTCCTTGTACATGTACTTTGTATACCTTGTGCATGTATTGTATACCTTGATACATGTACTTGTATACGTTGTACTTGTACTTGTATCCTTGGACAATGTACTTGTATACCTTGTACATGTACTCTTGTTTACCTTTTACATCGACTTGTATACCTTGTGCATGTACTTGTATACCTTGTACATGTACGTGTATACCTTGTGCATGTTACTTGTATACCTTGTACATTGTACTCTGTATACCTTTGTACATGTACTTGTATAGTTGTACATGTACTTGTATACTCCTTGTAACATGTACTATGTATACGTTGTACTGTTGCTTGTATACCTGGTACATGTATACTTCTGTATACTTGTGCCTGTCTTGTATACCTTGTTACATATACTTGTATAGTGGTACATGTACTTGTTATACCTTGTAATGCTATTGCTATACCTTGTACATGTACTTGTTTACCTTGTACATGTACTTGTATACCTTGTGCATGTTATTGTATACCTTGTTACATGTAACTTTGTTACCTTGTACATTACTTGTATACCATTGTAAATGTCTTGTATACGTTGTAATGTACTTGTATACCTTGTTACATGTACTTGGATACGTTGTACATTGTGCTTGTATTACCTTGTACATGTACTTTGTATTCCTTGTGCAGTACTTGTATACTTGTACATGTACTAGTATAAGTTTGTTCTTGTACTTGTATACCTGTACATGTACTGTATACTTGTACTGTACTTGTATTACTTGTTACATGTACTTGTATACCTTGTGCATTTACTTGTATACCTTGTACATGTAATTGTATACCTAGTACATGTACTTGTATACCTTGTACAGTGTACTTGTATACCTTGATACCATGTACTTGCTAATACGTTGTACATGGCTTGTATACCCTTGGACATGTACTTTATAGTTCTGTACATGTGCTTGTATACATTGTATTGTACTTGTATACCTTGTGCATGTGTACTGTTATACCTTGTACATGTAACTTGTATACGTTGTACATGTACTTGTATAACCTTGTACATGTACTTGTATACCTTGTACCATGTACTTGTTACATTGTACATGTACTTGTTTACCTTGTGGCATGTACTTGTATACTTGTCATGTACTTGATTATACCTTGTACATGGTTTAACTGGTATACCTTTGTCCATGTACTTGTATACTTTGTACATGTACTTGTATACGTTGTACATGTACTTGTATAACATTGTACATGTAGACTTGTATACGTTGTACATGTGCCTTGTATTACCTTGTACATGTACGTGTATACCCACTGTGCATGTACTGTATACCTTGTACATGTACTTGTATCCGTTGTCATGTACTTGTTTACCTTGTACATGTTACTTGTATACGTTGTACATGTACTTGTATACATTGTACAGTATTGTATACGTTGTACATGTCTTGTATACCTTGTACATGCCTACTTGTATTACGTTTGGTACATGTACTTGTATACCTTGTACTGTAATTGTATACCTGGTAAATGTACTTGTATACGTTGGAATGTACTTGTTTACCTTGTACATGTACTTGTATACGTTGCTTACTGTGCTTGTATACCTTGTACATGTTACTTGTATACCTTGTGCATGTACTTGTATACCTTGTACATTACTTGTATAGTTGTAATGTAATTGTATAACCTTGTACATGTACTTGTATACCTTGTACTGTAATTGATATACCTTGTAATGTACTTGGATACTTGTGCATGTACTTGTATACCTTGTACATGTACTTGTATACCTTTGTACATTACTTGTATACCTTGTACATGTACTTGTATACCTTGTACATGTACTTTGTATACCTTGTACATGTACTTGTATACCTTGTACATGTACAGTATACGTTTTGTCATGTTTTTGTAGTAAGATGAAGATAATATTATTATTATATTAACAGAGGACCAGAAAGAAGCAAAAACAGTAGCAAACAATAAACAAGGCAACAGCAAAACAACAAACAATAGCAGCAAAAAACAGTAACATAAATACAGAGCAACGTAACAACTTTAGCAGCTACAGTAGCAAAAAACAATAGCAACAAACAACAATAGCAGGCAACAACAGTAACAAAAATTCGCAGCAAACAGTTATACAACTTTTAGCAGCAACGTAGCACAGAAAGAACAGCACAACTGTAGCAACAATAGCAGAACAACAACAATAGCATCAACAGCAGTAACAAAAATAGCAGCAAATAGCTTTGGAACAACTTTGTAGCAACAACAGTCAGCCAACAATAGCAATATTAACAACTTATAGCAACAACAGTAGCAACAATAGCAACAACAACCTGTTAGCAGCAACAGCTGTAACAAAAACTAGCAGCAATAGTAACAACTTTAGCACAAAACAGTAGCAACAATAGCAACAACAACAACTCGCAGCAACAGCGAGTAACAAAAAAAACAGCAACCAGTAAAACTTTAGCAGCAAAGTAGCAACATAAGTCACACAACTAACAATAGCAGCAATCAGCCAGTAACAAAAATAGCGCCAACAGTACAATTTAGCAGCAACAGTAAGCAAACAATAGCACAAATAGCAGACAATAGCAGCAAACAGCAGTAACAAATAACAGCAACAGTAAACAACTTTAGCAGCAACAGTAGCAACAATAGCAAACAACCAAACAATAGCAGCAACAGCAGTAACAAATATATATATGATAGGAGGGTATATGGAAGAGGAGTGGTGAGGAGGGGAAAAGAAATGTGAGGAGGAAAAGAAAGAAAAGGGAGGAAGTAAAGAAGAGGAAAGAGGGGAAAAGGAAGTAAAGGCGAGATGGAGGTATAGGAGGAGAAGGGAGAAGGTGAAATAAGAGGAGCAGCAGCAGCACTAGTCAGCAGCAGAGTAGACAGTAGCAGCAGCAAACAGCAGCAACAGGCAGCAGCAGCAGCAGTACAAGTACAGCAGCAGTAAGCAGCAGCAGCAGCATTACAAGTAAAGCAGCAGTAGCAGCAGCAGCAGCAGCAGCAGCATAGTAGTAGTAGCAGTAGTAGCAGCCTAGCTGCTGCAGTAGTAGCAACAGTTAGCAGCAGCAGTAGCAGCTGCAGTTGCAACAGTAGCAGCAGCAGTAGCAGCAGCTTTTAGCAACAGTAGCTGGCAGCAGTAGCGCTGCAGTTAGCTGCAGCACAGCAGCAGCTAGTAGCTGCAATAGCAGCAGCAGGCGTAGTTGTAGTAAGCAGCAGCAGCGCGTAGTAGCAACAGTAGCAGCAGCAGTTAGCAGCAGACACCAGCAGCAGTAGTAGGCAGCAATAGCAGCCAGCAGCAGCAGCAGCAGGTTTGCTGCAGCAGCAGTTAGTAGCTTTAACTTCAGCAGTTGCAGCAGCAGCAGTAGCAAGCAGCAGTAGTAGCAGCCAGAAACAGTAGCAGTAAGCAGCAGCAGTAGTGCGGCAGTAGCAACATTCAGTAGCAGAGCAGCAGTAGCAGCAGCAGTAGTAGCAGCAGTAGCCAGTAGTAGCAGAAAAAGTACCAGCAGTATAGCAGCAGTAGTAGTTGCAGCAGCGCCATAGAAGCAGCTGTAGGGGGCGTAGTAGCAATTAGTGCAGCAGTAGCAGATAAGTAGCAGAAGCAGTAGCAGCAGCGCAGTAGTAGCAGCAGCAGAAGCAGCAGTAACAGTAGTATGGCGAATAGCAGTAGCAGTAAGCAGCAGCAGTAGTAGCAGCTGCAGCAGCGTAGCAGTAGCAGCAACTGCAGCAGCACGTAGCAGCAGCAGTAGCAGCAGTAGCTAGCGGTGAACAAGCAGTAGCAAGTGCAGTAACAGCAGTAGAAGCAGCGTAGTAGCAGCAGTAGTAGTAGTAGCTAGCATCAGTAGTCTGCAGCCAGTTAGGCAGTAGAGCCAGCAGCAGCTCAGTTAGCCAAGTAGCAGCAGCAGTAGCAGCAGCAGCAGAAGTAGCAGAAAGCAAGCAGCAGCAGTGCAACAGTAGCAGCAGCCTGTGCAGCAGCAGTAGAAGCAGCCGCAGCCAGTTAGCAGTCAGCAGCAGCAGGCAGTGCAACAGTGCAGCGGCAGTTGCAGCAGCAGTTAGAAGCAGCAGTGCAGTAGCAGCAGCAGCAGCAACAGCAGCAGCAGCGAACAGTAGTAGCAGCAGCAGTAGAAGCAGCAGTAGCAGCAAAGCAGCAGCAGATGCAACAGTAACAGCAGCAGTAAGCAGCAGCCAGCAGTAGCTAGAAGCAGCAGCAGTAGCAGAAGCCAGTAGGCAGTAGCAGAGCTGCAGCAGAGCAGCAGTTAGTAGTTGCAATAGCAGTGGGAGCAGTAGGCAGGAGCAGTAACAAGTAGCCAGCAGCTGCCAGAAGCAGCAATAGCAGCAGCTGAGCCAGCCAGCAGCAATAGCAGTGGGGAACAGTAGCAGGAGCAGGAACAGTAGCAGCAGCAGCAGTAGCAGCTGCAGTTAGCAGCAGTAGCAGTAGCCAGCAGCAGCTAGTAGCAGAGAAAGCTGCAGCAGGCAGAAGCTAGCAGTAAGCAGCAACAGTAGCTGCAACAGTAGCAGCAGAGTTAGCAGCAACAGTAGCAGCAGGCAGTAGCAGCAGCAGCAGGCAGCAGCAGTTAGCAGAAAGTAGCAGCAGTAGCAGCAGCTAGCAGTAGGCAGAAGTAGCTGCAGCATAACACAGGACGTCTGGAGTTTCAATCTCCTCCGGTACGCTGGTGAAAACATTAGGAAGTGTTTCCCTGAGACACTGCCCCGTCCATGTTCACCAATCAGTATAAAATGTTGTTACCTGTGTGTTGTGGAATGTGTTGGGTCGCATCCTGGGTGTTAGTTGGCTGTTGTGGGTCGCTTCCTGGGTGTTAGTGGACTTGTGTGGGTCGCATCCTGGTTGTGTTAGTGGACTGTTGTGGGTCGATCCTGGTGTGTTAGTGGACTTGTGTGGGTCGCATCCTGGGTGTTGTAGTGGAACTGGTGGTGAGTGCATCCTGGGTGTTAGTGGACTGTTGTTGGGTCGCATTCCTGGGTGTTTGTGGACTTGTGTGTGGTCGAATCCTGGGTGTTAGTGGACTTGGTGTGGAGTCGCATCCTGGATCAACGTGTTAGTGGATGTTTGTGGGTTCGCCATTCCTGGGTGTTAGTGGACTTGTGTGTGGTGGTCGCATCCTGGGTGGTAGTGGATGGTGTGAGTCGCCATCCTGGGTGTTAGTGGGACTGTTGTGGATGTCGCATCCTGGGTGTTAGTGGACTTTGTGTGGGTGCATCCTGGGTGGTTTAGTGGATGGTGAGGGTCGCATCCTTGGGTGTTAGTGGACTGTTGAGGGTCGCATCCTGGGGTGTAGTGACTTGTGTTGGGTCGCATTCGTGTGTTAGGTGGACTTGGTGTGGGTCGCAATCCTGGGTGTCAGTGGACTGTTGTGGGTCGCATCCTGGGTGTCAGTGGACTGTGGGTGGTGTGCATCATGGGTGTTAGTGGTGGGACTGGTGTGGGTCGCATCTGGGTGTTAGTGGACTGGTGTGGGTCGCATCCTGGGTGTTAGTGGGACTGGTGTGGGTCGATCCTGGGTGTTAGTGGAAATGGTGTGAGTCGCATCCTGGTTGTTAGTGGACAGGTGTGGGTCGATCGTGGGGTGTAGTGAACTGGTGTGAGTCGCATCCTGGGTGTTAGTGGACTGGTGTGGGTCGTATCCTGGGTGTTAGTGGACTGGTGTGTGGTCGCCATCTTGGGTGTTAAGTGGACTGGTGTGGGGTCGCATCCTGGGTGTTAGTGAAACTGGGTGTGGGTCGACATCCTGGGTGTTAGTGGGATGGTGAGGGTCGCATCCCGGTGTTAGTGGGACTGTTGTGGGTACGCATCCTGGGTGGTTAGTGGACTGGTTGTGGGTCGCATCCTGGTGTTAGTGGACTGGTGTGGGTCGCATCCTGGGACAAGCTAATGACCTCAATTTGCCCGAAATGCGGAGATAATAAGCGGCTTTCTATATAATGAAAAAAAAACGGTATGTTATTGATGTTAGTATGGGACTGTATACTTGATACGTGCACTTTGTTATACCTTATACATGTACTTGTATAATTGTACATGTACTTGTTATAATTGTACGCCTGCACTTGTAATAATTTATACAGGTACTTGTATTACCCATGGTACATGTACTTGTTTACCTTGTACGTGCACTTGTAACCGTGTTACATGTACTTGTATACCTTGCACTTGCACTTGTTTAACTTGTAATATTATTGATACCTTGTACGTGCACTTGTATACCTTGTACATGTACTTGTATACTGTACGTGCACCTTGTATAACTTGTACTGGACTTGTATACCTTGTACGAGCAATTGTTCACTTGTACATGTACTAGTATACCTTGTACGTGACTTGGTTATACACTTGTACGTGCACTTGTCTATACCCTTGTTAATGTGCCACGTGTATACCCTTGTACGTGCACTTGTATTCCTTGTACGTGCACTAGGATACTTGTATCGTTGCACTCTTGTTTACCTTTGTTCGTTGCACATGTATTACCTATGTAATGTACTTGTATACATTGTACGTGCACTTTGTATAACTTGTACGTCACTTGTATACCTTGTACGTGCAAATTGTATACCTTGTACATGTACTTGTATTACCTTGTCACTACATGTACTTGTTACCTTGTACGTGCAATTGTTTACCTTGTACGTGCACTTGTATACTTTTTCAAGTACTTGTACTCCTTTTCGTGCACTTGTATTCCTTGTACGCTGCACTTGTATACCTTGTATTGTATTCCTTGTACATGTACTGGTTTACCTTGTACGTGCACTTGTATACTTTGGTACGTGCAATTGTATACCTTGTACGTGCAATTGATATACCTTGTACATCTACGTGTATACCTTGTACATGTACTTGTATACACTTGCACATTGTCTTGTATACCTCGCACGTGCAATGTATACCTGGTAGTGCACTTTGTATACCTTGTACGTGCACTTGTTCTACCTTGTACATGTATTGTATACCTTGTACATGTACTTGTATACCTTGTACATGTACTTGTATTACATTATACGTGCACTTGTATACCTTGTACGTGCACTTGTATACCTTGTACGAGCACTTGTACCACTTGTATTGTAACGTGTATACATTGTACGTGCACTTGTATACCTTGTACGTGTACTTTTGATACTTTTGTACGTGCACTTGTATACCCTTGTAAATGTACTTGTTTAACTTGTCATGTACTTGTATACCATTGTACGTGCACTTGTATACTCCTTGTACGTGCACTTGTATTACCTTGGTTCAAGTACTTGTATAGCCTTGTACATGTACTTGTATCCTTGTCGTGCACTTGTATACCTTTGTACTTGTACACCTTGTACATGTACTTGTAGGTACCTTGTTACGTGCAACTTGTATACATTGTACGTGCACTTGTATTCCCTAGTACGGGCACTTGTATCCTTGTAGATGTACTTGTGATACATTGTACAATTGTATTTTGTATACCTTGTACGTTGTACGTGTATTACCTGGTACGTGCACTTGTTATACATAGTACGTTGCAATCTGTATACCTTTCGTACGTGCACTTGTATACCTTGTACAGTACTTGTAGTCCTTGTACATGTACTTGTATACCTTGTACATTGTACTTGTATACCTTGTACGTGCACTTGTATACCTGATTGTGCACTTGTTACCTTGTACGTTAATACTTGTTTACCTTTGTATTTGTACTTGTATACCTTGTACGTGCATTTGTATCCTTGTTCAGTACTTGTAACCTTGTACGTGCATCTTTGTATACCTTGTTCATGTACTTGTATACCTCGTTACTTGTTCTTGTATACCTTGTACGTGACTTGTATACCTTGTACATGTACTGTGTATAGACCTGTTCGATGCACTTGTATACTTGTCGTGCACTTGTTATACCTGGTACATGTACTTGTATACCTTCTACACTGTTACTTGTTATACCTTGTACAAGTACTTGTTTACCTTCTAATTGTACTTGACTATACCTGGTACATTGACTTGTGCACCTTGTACGTGCACTTGTATACCTTGTCAATGGTACTTGTGTATACACTTTTATACAGTGTACTTGGTATATCTTGTGACTGTACTTTGTATACCTTTGTACTCATGTACTTGTTTACGTTGTAATGTAATTGTATACCCTTGTACATGTTCTGTATACCTTGTACTGTACTTGTATACCTTGTACATTTAATTGTATACAGTGTTTACGCCCACTGGACTTGTATACCTTGACATGCTACGTGTATATCCTATGTACATGTTCTTGCATACCACTGTACATGTACTTGTATACCTTGTACATGTACTTGTATACACTTGTACATGTACTTTTGTTATACCTTGTACTCATGTACTTGTATACTTTTAAATGTACTTGTATACCTTGTTTATGTTACTTGTATACCTAGTACATGTACTTGTATACCTTGTAATCGTACTTGTATACCTTGTACATGTTACTTATATACCTTTACGTGCACTTGTATAACTTGTCATGTACTTGTATACCTCGTAACATGTTCTTGTATACCTTGTACGTGCATTGATATACCTCTTGTTTCATGTATACTTGTATTCCTCGTACATGTTTCTTGTATACCTTGTAACGTGTACTTGTATACCTCGCTTACATGTTCTTGTATACTTGTACGTGCACTTGTATACTTGTGCATGTACTTGTATACCTTCTAAATGTACTTGTATCTATGTACATGTACTTGATACACTTGTAATGTACTGGTTTACGTTGTAAATGTACTTGTCCTACTTGTACGTGCACTTGTATACCTTGTAAATGTACTTGTATACCCCATGTACATGTTTTTTTACTTGTATACCCTTTGTTTCTTGTATTGTATACCTTGTACATGTACTTGTATATCCTTGTACGTGCACTTGTGTACCTTGTACATGATACTTGTATACCTTGTACATGTACTTGTATACCTTGTCATGTAATTGTACTACCTTGTACATGTACTTGTATACTATGCACTGTACTTGTTTACCTTTGTACTTGTACGTGTTACCTGGTACATGTAACTGTATACCTGTTGTACAGGTAATGTATACCTTGTACATGTATTGTATACCTTGTACAGATACTTGTATAATTGTTACGTGCACTTGTATACCCTTGTACGTGCACTTGTATACTTGTACAGCACTTGTACACCTTGTATATATGTACTTGTTTACCTTGTAAGTGCATTTTGTTATTACCTTGTACGTTGTACTTGTATACTTTGTACGTGCACTTTATACCTTGTACATGTTACTTGTATTCTTGTTACATAGTACTTGTATACCTTGTACGTGCACTTGCCCCCCCCCCCCATACTTTGTTACGTGCAATTGCTGATACCTCTGTACAAAGTACTTGTATTACCTTTTTGAATGTTCTTGTATACCTTGTACGTGCACTTGTATACCGTACTTGTATACCTTGTTACATGTATTGTATAAACCTTGTACGTGCACTTGTTTACATTGTACGTGCACTTGTATACCTTGTACGCTGCACTAGTTATACCCTTGTCATGTTAACTTGTATACCTTGTACATGTATTTTGAATAACCTTGTACATGTTTTGTATACTTGCGCGTGCACTTGCTATACCTAGTACGTGCCTTGTATACCTTGTACGTGCACTTGTATACCTTAGCTACATGTACTTGCTTTATACCTTGTACATGTACTTGTATACCTTGTTACATGTATGTATACCTTGTACGTGCACTAGTATATCTTGTAGGGTGCACTTGTTTACCTTGTAGTTTACTTGTATACCTGGTATATGTTACTTGTATACCTTGATACGTGCACGCGTATACTTGTTACTGTGTAGACTTGTATACTCTTGTACGTGCACTTGTATACCTTGTTCTGTACCATGATACCTTGTACATGTACTGGTATACCTTTGTTCATCGTACTTGTTTTACCTTGTTAATGTACTTGCTATACTTGTACGTGCACTTGTATACTTGTCATGTACTTGTTTACTCGTACATGTTCTTGTATACCTTGTACGTGCACTTGGTATACCTTGTACATGTACTTGGTATACCTTGTTCGTGCACTTGTATACTGTACGTGCACTTGTATACCTTGTACTTTGTACTTTTGTATACCTTCTACATGTACTTGTATCCTTGTACTGTACTTGTTTACCTTCTATATGTACTTGTATACCTTGGTACATGTACCTGCTGCACCTTGTACGTGCACTTGTATCCTTGTACATGTACTTGTATACCTTCTACTGTACTTGTATACTTGTACATGTATTTGTATACCTTGTACATGGACTTGTTTACGTTGTACATGTTATACTGGTATACCTTGTACATGTACTTGGATACCTTGTACATGTACTTTAAACCTTTTGTACATTTATTGTTTACCTTGTACGTTGCATTGTATCCTTGTACAATGTACTTGTATACATGTACATGTACTTGATACATTGTACATGTACTTGTATACCTTGTACATGTACTTGTATACCTTGTACCATGTACTTGTATTTTTAACCCTTGTAATGTACTTGTATCCTTTTACATGTACTGTATACCTTGTTTATGTATCTTGTATACCTTGTACATGTACTTGTATTTTGTATGTACTTGTATACCTTGTACATGTACTTTTTTCTTGTACGTGCACTTGTATACCTTGTTCATGCTACTATGTATACCTCTTTTACATGTTCTTGTATCACCTTTGTACGTGCACTTGTATACCGTGTTCATTTACTTGTATACCTCGTACATGTTCTTGTATTACCTTGTACGTGTACTTGTATACATCGTACATGTTCTTGTATACCTTGTACGTGCACTTGTTATTGTACATGTTACTTGTATACCTTGTTCGTGCATTTGTATACCTTGTACGTGCCACTGTATACCTTGTACGTGCACTTGGATAACCTTGTGATGTACTTGTATACCTTCTACATGTACTTTGTATCCATTGTACATGTACTTGCATACATTGTTCTTCATTTACTTGTTTACGTTTGTAAATGTATTGTATAACTTGTACGTGCACTTGGTATACCTTGTTATGTACTTGTATACCTTGTACATGTACTTGTATAACGCTTGTACATGTAACTTGTATACCTTGTACATGTACTTGTATACCTTGACGTGACGTGTTGTTCCGTTGTACATGTAATTGTTTACCTTGTACATGTACTTGTATTACCTTGTACATATGTACTTGTATACCTTGTACTGTCACTTGTATACATTGTACATGTACATTGTCGATACATTGTACTCTGTTTGTATACCTTGTTCTGTACCTGATATACCGTGTTACATGTACTTGTTATACATGGTACCTGAACTTGTATACCATTGTACATGCACTTGTTGTACCTTGTGCGGGCACTGGTATTACACGTGTACATGTACTTGGTTACCTTGCACATGTACTTGTATTCCTTTCTACATGTACTAGTATACCTTGTACATGTACTTGTATGCCTTGTACATGTTGCTTGTATACCTTGTAAATGTACTTGCTTACCTTGTACATGTAACTTGCTTACCATTGTTGCATGTACTTGTATACATTGTACATGTACTTGTTTACCTTGTACATGTATTGTATACCATGTACTTGTACTTGTATACGTTTTACATGTACTTGTATACCTTGTACCTGTACTTGTCTATACCTTGTACATGTACTTGTATACTTTGCTACATGTACTTGTTTACCTTGTACACAATTCTTGTATACCTTTTACGAGTACTTGTATACCTTGTACGTGCACTTGTATACCCATTGTAAATGTTACGTGTATACTTGTACATGTACTTGTATACCTTGTACATGTATCTTGTATACCTTGCTACTTGTTCTTGTATCCTTTGTACATGTATTGTATTTTTAAAACCTTTGGGCATGTACGTGTATAAATTGTACATGTACTGGTATCCTTGTAAATGCACTTGTTTACTTGTACATGCACTTGTATACCTTGTACATGTTCTGCTATACCTTGTACATGTTACTTGTATTACCTTTAGTACATGTACTTGTATTCTTGTAACATGTACTGTATACCTTGCACGTGCTTCTTGTATTCTTGTAACATGTACTTTGTATACCTTTTGGGGTTTCATGTTACTTGTATACCATGTACATGATTAGTGTCATACCTTGTACATGTACTTGTTACCTTGTACATGTTCTGTTTTTACCTTGTTCATGTACTTGTATACCTTGTACATGTACTTGTATATCATGTACATGATTGTATACCTTGTACATGTACTTGTATACCTTGTACATTGTACTTGTGTACCTTGTACATGTACTTGTTTACCTTGTTCATGTACTGGTAGACCTGTACATGTATTGTATTACCTTGACATGTACTGTATACCTTGTACATGATTACTTGTATACCTTGTACATGTACTTGTATACCTGGTACATGTTTTTTATTTACTTTTATGGTTAGATGTCCCTTGTACATGTACTTGTATACCGTGTACATATGTAACATGTATACCTTGTACATGTACTTGTTTACCTTGTACATGTACTGTATACCTTGTACATGTATTTGTATACTTGTACATGTACTTGTGCACCTTGTACATGTTCTTGTTTATACCTTGTACATGTAATTGTATACCTTGTACATGCACTTTGTATACCTTTGTACATGCACTTGTATACCTTGTTACATGTGTACTTGTATACCTTGTACATGTACTTGTATACCTTGTTCATGTTCTTGTGTACCCTTTGTACATGTACTTGTATACCTCTTGTAACATGTTTTTTATACTTGATACCTTGTACATGTACTTGTATACCTTGTACATGTACTTGTATACCTTTGTACATGTACTTGTATACCTTGTACATGTACTTGTATACCTTGTACATGTACTTGTATACCTTGTAGACATGTACTTGTGTTACCGTGTACATGTACTTGTGTACCTTGTACATGTACTTGTATACTTGTACTTGTGCTTGTATTATTTGTACATGTGCTTGTTTACCTTGTACCATGTACTGGTGTCCTGTACATGTCTTGTGTACACTTTGTACAATGTATTGTGTACCTTGTACATGTTACTTGTATACCTTGTACATGTACTTGTATACTTGTACATGTACTCTGTTACCTGTTCCGTGCACTTGTATACCTTGTACATGTACTTGTATACTTGTACATTGTACTGGTATATCTTTGTACATGTACTTGTTCATTGTACAGTTAATGTTGTATACCTGGTACATGTACTTGTATACCTTGTACATGTTCATGTATACCTTGTTCATGTACTTATATACGTGTACATGTACTGTATACCCTAGTACATGTAATTGTTATTATATTTTAAAACCCTTGTATATATACTTGTATACCTTGTACATGTACTTGTATACCTTGTACGTGCACTTGTATACCTTGTACATGTACTTGTATCCTTGTTTATGTACTTCTATTACCTTGTACATGTATTGTATACCTTGTACATGTTCCTTGTATTTAAAAAAAACCCTTTTTTTGTACATGATACTTGTATACCTTGTAAATGTATTGTATACCTTGTACTGTACTTGTTATACCTTGTTACATTGTAGTTGTTATTAATTGTACAGACTGTACTTGTTACCTAGTAAATTATACTTCGTATACTTGTACATGTACTTGTATTCCTGTACATGTACTTGTATACCTTTTACATGTACTTATTTACCTTGTACATGTTACTTGTATACCTCTTTGTACATGTACTTGTATACTCTTCTGCTACATGTACTTGTATACTTGTACATGTACTTGTATACCTTGTACATGTACTTGTATACCTTGGACATGTACTTGTATACCTTGTAACATGTACTTATATACCTTGTACATGACTTGTTATACCTTGTACATGTACTTGTATTACCTTGTAGATGTACTTGTATACCTTGTAACATGTACTTGTATACCGTGTACTTGTACTTGGTTATTCCGTTGTACATGTACTTGTATTTCCTTGTAATGTACTTGTATACCTTGATGCATGTACTTGCATACCTTGTACATGTACTTGTATACCTTGTACATGTACTGTATACCTTGGTACATGTACTTGTATTACTTTGTAATGTATCTTGTATACGTTGTACAATGTACTTGTTTACCTTTGTTACATGTACTTGTATACGCTTGTACATGTACTTGTAATACACTTGTAAGTCCCCCCCCCCCTATACAGGTACTTGTATACCTTGTACTATGTACTTGTATACCTTGTAAATTTACTTTATACCTTCGTGCATGTACTTGTATACCTTGTACATGTTACTTGTATCCTTGTACATGTACTTGTTATACCTTTGTAAAATAGTACTTTGTATACCTTGCTACATTGTACTTGTATACTTGTTACATGTACTTGTATACCTTGGACATTTACTTGTAATACCTTGCTAATGTACTCTGTATACCTTGTACATGTACCTTGTATTACCTTGGTACATGTGGCTTGTATACCTTGTACCATGTATTGTTTACCTTGTGCATGTTCTTGTATTCCTTGTACATGTACTTGTATACGTTGTTACATGTACTTGTATACCTTGTAATGTACATTCCCGTATAACTTGTACATGACTTGTATACCTTGTACATGTAATTGTATAACCTTGTGCATGTACTTGTATACCTTTGTACATGTACTTGTATACCTTGATAATGTACTTGAATATCCTTGTACATTACATTGTTTAAACGTTGTACATGTACTTGTTACCTTGTAATGTACTTGTATACGTTGTACATGTGCTTTATACCTTGTACATGTACTTGTATTACCTTTGTGTCATGTATTGTATACCTTGTACATGTACTGTATTCGTTGTATCATTGTACTTGTATACCTTGTCACATGTACTTGTATACCTTGTAATGTACTTGTATACCTTGTTCATGTTACTTGTTAATATACCTTGTGCATGTACTTGTATGCCTTGTACATGTACTTGTTACCTTGTACATGTACTTGTATACCTTGTACATGTACTTGTATACCTTGTACATGTATTGTATACGTTGTACATGTACTTGTCTACCTTGTACATGTACATTGTATACGTTTGTACATGTGCTTGTATACCTGGTTCATGTACTTGTATACCTTTGTGCATGTTCTTGTATGACTTGTACATGGACTTGTATACGTGTACATGTACTTGTATTACCTTGTACATGTTCTGTATACCTTGTACATGTACTTTGTATACCTTGTACATGTACTTGTATACCTTGTGCATGCTACTTGTTTACCTTGTACATTACTTGCTATACCTTGTACATGTCACTTGATACTTGTACCATTTTCTTGTATACCTTGTTACATGTCCTTGTATAACTTGCTTACATGTACTTGTATACGTTGCTACATGTGCTTGCTATACCTTGTACAGGTACTGTATACTTGTTTTGCATTGGTTTTAACTTGTATACCTTGTACAGGATAATTGTATACGTTGGACATGTACTTGTATACCTTGTCATGTACTTGAATTTAACCTTGTTATGTACTTGTATACCTTGGTACATGTTAACTTGTATACCTTGTACATGTACTTGTAACCTTGTAACATGTCACTTGTATACGTTGTACTATGACTTGTATACCTTGAATACATGTACTTGTATACGTTGTACATGTGC
The DNA here is from genome assembly GCF_026875155.1 of Cherax quadricarinatus. Classification (NCBI taxonomy): domain Eukaryota; kingdom Metazoa; phylum Arthropoda; class Malacostraca; order Decapoda; family Parastacidae; genus Cherax; species Cherax quadricarinatus. The sequence goes on along the minus strand of NC_069445.1, from coordinate 2,952,887 downwards.
TGGTATACCTCCTGTACATGTATTGTGTTTACCTTGTTGCATTGTACCTTGTATACTTAACCTTGTACCATGTACTTGTATACGTTGTACATGTACTTGTATTTCCCTTGACATGTAATTGATATACCTTGTTCATGTACTATGTATACCTTGTACATGTACTTGTATACCATGTGCATGTTTTTTTATACCTTGTACATGTATTGTATACCTTGTACATGTACTTGTATACCTTGATACATGTTCTTGTTTACCTTGTTACAATGTACTTGTATACGTTGTACATTGTACTTGTTACCTTTGATACATGTACATTGTATCGTTGTACATTGCTTGTATACCTTGTACATGTACTTGTATACCTTGTGCATGTACTTGTATTACCTTGTCAGTACTTGTATACGTATTGTACTTGTACTTGTATACCTTGTATCATGTACTTGTATACGTTGTACCTGTACTTGGTATACCTGCTTACATGTACTTGTATACCGTTGTACATGTACTCTTGTATGCCTTGTACATGTACTTGTATACGTTGTACATGTACTTGTATACCTGTGCTACATGTACTTGTATACCTTGTACATGTATTGTATACGTTGTACATGTACTTTGTATACCTTGTACATGTACTTGTATACGTTGTACATGTGCTTGTATTCCTTGTACATGTACTTTGTATACCTTGTGCATGTATTGTATACCTTGATACATGTACTTGTATACGTTGTACTTGTACTTGTATCCTTGGACAATGTACTTGTATACCTTGTACATGTACTCTTGTTTACCTTTTACATCGACTTGTATACCTTGTGCATGTACTTGTATACCTTGTACATGTACGTGTATACCTTGTGCATGTTACTTGTATACCTTGTACATTGTACTCTGTATACCTTTGTACATGTACTTGTATAGTTGTACATGTACTTGTATACTCCTTGTAACATGTACTATGTATACGTTGTACTGTTGCTTGTATACCTGGTACATGTATACTTCTGTATACTTGTGCCTGTCTTGTATACCTTGTTACATATACTTGTATAGTGGTACATGTACTTGTTATACCTTGTAATGCTATTGCTATACCTTGTACATGTACTTGTTTACCTTGTACATGTACTTGTATACCTTGTGCATGTTATTGTATACCTTGTTACATGTAACTTTGTTACCTTGTACATTACTTGTATACCATTGTAAATGTCTTGTATACGTTGTAATGTACTTGTATACCTTGTTACATGTACTTGGATACGTTGTACATTGTGCTTGTATTACCTTGTACATGTACTTTGTATTCCTTGTGCAGTACTTGTATACTTGTACATGTACTAGTATAAGTTTGTTCTTGTACTTGTATACCTGTACATGTACTGTATACTTGTACTGTACTTGTATTACTTGTTACATGTACTTGTATACCTTGTGCATTTACTTGTATACCTTGTACATGTAATTGTATACCTAGTACATGTACTTGTATACCTTGTACAGTGTACTTGTATACCTTGATACCATGTACTTGCTAATACGTTGTACATGGCTTGTATACCCTTGGACATGTACTTTATAGTTCTGTACATGTGCTTGTATACATTGTATTGTACTTGTATACCTTGTGCATGTGTACTGTTATACCTTGTACATGTAACTTGTATACGTTGTACATGTACTTGTATAACCTTGTACATGTACTTGTATACCTTGTACCATGTACTTGTTACATTGTACATGTACTTGTTTACCTTGTGGCATGTACTTGTATACTTGTCATGTACTTGATTATACCTTGTACATGGTTTAACTGGTATACCTTTGTCCATGTACTTGTATACTTTGTACATGTACTTGTATACGTTGTACATGTACTTGTATAACATTGTACATGTAGACTTGTATACGTTGTACATGTGCCTTGTATTACCTTGTACATGTACGTGTATACCCACTGTGCATGTACTGTATACCTTGTACATGTACTTGTATCCGTTGTCATGTACTTGTTTACCTTGTACATGTTACTTGTATACGTTGTACATGTACTTGTATACATTGTACAGTATTGTATACGTTGTACATGTCTTGTATACCTTGTACATGCCTACTTGTATTACGTTTGGTACATGTACTTGTATACCTTGTACTGTAATTGTATACCTGGTAAATGTACTTGTATACGTTGGAATGTACTTGTTTACCTTGTACATGTACTTGTATACGTTGCTTACTGTGCTTGTATACCTTGTACATGTTACTTGTATACCTTGTGCATGTACTTGTATACCTTGTACATTACTTGTATAGTTGTAATGTAATTGTATAACCTTGTACATGTACTTGTATACCTTGTACTGTAATTGATATACCTTGTAATGTACTTGGATACTTGTGCATGTACTTGTATACCTTGTACATGTACTTGTATACCTTTGTACATTACTTGTATACCTTGTACATGTACTTGTATACCTTGTACATGTACTTTGTATACCTTGTACATGTACTTGTATACCTTGTACATGTACAGTATACGTTTTGTCATGTTTTTGTAGTAAGATGAAGATAATATTATTATTATATTAACAGAGGACCAGAAAGAAGCAAAAACAGTAGCAAACAATAAACAAGGCAACAGCAAAACAACAAACAATAGCAGCAAAAAACAGTAACATAAATACAGAGCAACGTAACAACTTTAGCAGCTACAGTAGCAAAAAACAATAGCAACAAACAACAATAGCAGGCAACAACAGTAACAAAAATTCGCAGCAAACAGTTATACAACTTTTAGCAGCAACGTAGCACAGAAAGAACAGCACAACTGTAGCAACAATAGCAGAACAACAACAATAGCATCAACAGCAGTAACAAAAATAGCAGCAAATAGCTTTGGAACAACTTTGTAGCAACAACAGTCAGCCAACAATAGCAATATTAACAACTTATAGCAACAACAGTAGCAACAATAGCAACAACAACCTGTTAGCAGCAACAGCTGTAACAAAAACTAGCAGCAATAGTAACAACTTTAGCACAAAACAGTAGCAACAATAGCAACAACAACAACTCGCAGCAACAGCGAGTAACAAAAAAAACAGCAACCAGTAAAACTTTAGCAGCAAAGTAGCAACATAAGTCACACAACTAACAATAGCAGCAATCAGCCAGTAACAAAAATAGCGCCAACAGTACAATTTAGCAGCAACAGTAAGCAAACAATAGCACAAATAGCAGACAATAGCAGCAAACAGCAGTAACAAATAACAGCAACAGTAAACAACTTTAGCAGCAACAGTAGCAACAATAGCAAACAACCAAACAATAGCAGCAACAGCAGTAACAAA